>CAJVSB020000179.1:0-75920 GCA_911865555.2 Thlaspi arvense
AAGGGTCTGTAACAATACAGATGAAACGTGTAAACTTTGCAGACGTAGTCTAGAATTCTACAGCTCAAATTTTGTAAAATTGCAGCTGCAGCCTGTAATCCGAGAGACTTGTTGACTCATTGGTATCAAAGACCATGAGGGAGGTTATCCCTACCACAAATGACATGTGGATGAAGGTGAGATGGAATTTCTTAGAAACAATAAGAGATTGGCAGATTGTCCTGTAAAAAATACAGATGTGACCTGTAAGTTTGCAGGTAGACTATGGAATTCTGCAGCTCGATGACTGTAAAATTGCAGCTGCAGCCTGTAATCCTAGATACATTATTGACTCATTTGGTATTAAAGACCATGAAGGGAGGGTATCCCTTCCAAAATTACATGTGGATGAAGGTGAGTGAGAATTCTTCTAAACCAGCAAAAGAAGGCACGGTTTGTAATAATACAAATGTGGTTTGTAACTTTGCCAATGGAGTCTGGAAATCTACAGCTAAAAGACCGTTAAATTTGCTGGCTACAGCCTTAAATCCTAGAAACTTGTTGAGTCATTGGCGTCAAAACCATGAAGGGAGGGTATCCCTTCCAAAATACATGTGAATGAAGGTGAGATAGAATTCTTTGGAAACAATAAGAGGTTGGTAGATGGGTCTGTAACAATAAAGATGTGACCTGTAGTTTGTAGGTAGAGTCTGGAAATCTACAGCTCGAGGACTGTAAAATTGCAGCTACAGCCTGTAATCTAAATACTTATTGACTCATTGGCATCAAAACCATGAAGGGAGGGTATCCCTTCCACAAATGACATGTGGATGAAGGTGAGTGGGAAATTCTTCCAAACCAGCAAAGGAAGGCACGGGTTTGTAATAATACAAATGTGGTTTGTAACTTTGCCAATGGAGTCTGGAAATTACAGCTAAAAGATCGTAAAATTGCAGCGCTACAGCCTATAATCTTAGAAACTTGTTGAGTCTTGGCGTCAAAACCATGATGGAGGGGTATCCCTTCCACAAATGACATGTGGACGAAGGTGAGATGGAATTTCTTCCAAACCATCAAGTTGGCAGACGGATCTGTAACAATACAGATGGGACTTGTAACTGTGTAGATGGAGTCTGGAATTCTGCAGCTCAAAGATGGTAATATTGCAGCTGTAGCCTGTAATCCTAGAAACTTATTGACTCATTGGAATCAAAACCATGAAGGGAATGTATCCCTTTCACAAATGACATGTGGATGAAAGTGAGTGGGAAATTCTTCAAACCAGCAAAAGGAAGGCAGAGGTCTGTAACAAATACAGATGTGGCTTGTAACTTTGCAGATGTAGTCTAGAAATCTGTACCTGCAAGATTATAATTGCAGCAGCAGCTTGTAATCCTAGAAACTTATTGACTCATTGGCGTCGAAACCATGAAGGAAGGGTTTCCCCTCCCACAAATGACATGTCGATAAGGTAAGATGGAATTATTTAGAAATAATAAGAGTATTCGTAGATGTAGATGGGCTGTAATAATACAGATGTGTGTGACCTGTAACTTTGCAGACAGAGTCTGGAATTTCAACAGCTCGAGGACTGTAATATTGCAGCAGCAAGTTGTAATCCAAAAACTTTATTGACTCATTGGTGTCAAAGACAGTGAAGGGAGGGTATCCTTTCACCAAATGATATGTTGATGAAGGTGAGATGGAATTCTTTGGAAACAATAAGAGGTTGGCAGATAGGTTTGTAACAATACAGATATGACCTGTAAGTTGTAGTAGAGTCTGGAAATCTGGAGTTCGGGGACAGTAAAATTGTAGATGCATCCTGTAATTCTAGATACTTATTGACTCATTGGCGTCAAAACCATGAAGGGAGGGTATCCCTTTCACAAATGACATGTAGATGAAGGTGAGTATGAAATTCTTCCAAACCAGCAAAGGAAGGGATGGGTCTGTCACACTACAGCTGTGGCTTGTAACTTTGAAGATGGAGTCTGGAAATCTACACCTTAAAGATCGTAAATTGCAGCTGCAGCCTGTAATCCTAGAAACTTGTTGACTCATTGGCTTCAAAACCATGAAGGGAGGGTATCGTTTCCACAAATGAGATGTGGATGAAGGTGAGATGGAATTTCTTCCAAACCATCAAAGTTCGAAGAAAGGTCTGTAACAATACAGACTTGACCTGTAACTCTACAGATGGAGTCTAGAAATCTGCAGCTCAAAGACTGTAAAATTGCAACTACAGCTTGTAATCCTAGTTACTTATTCACTCATTGGCGTCAAAACCATGAAGGGAGAGGTATCCCTTTCACAAATGACATGTGGATGAAGGTGAGATGGAATTTTTTGGAAAACAATAAGAAGTTGGCAGATGGGCTGTAACAATACAGATGTGACCTGTAACTTTGCAGATAGAGTTTGGAATTCTGTAGCTCCGAGGACTGTAATATTGCAGCAGCTGAGCCTGTAATTCGAGAAATATGTTGACTCATTTGCATCAAAAACATGAAGGGAGGGTATCCCTTCCACAAATGACATGTGGATGAACGTGAGATGAAGTTTTTGGAAACAATAAGACGTTGGCGGATGGGTTTGTAACAATATAGATGAAACCTGTAACTTTGCAGACGTAGTCTAGAATTCTGCAGCTTGAATTCTGTTAAAATTGCAACTGTAGCCTATAATCCGAGAAACTTATTGACTCATTGGTATCAAAAACCATGAAATGAGGGTATCCCTTCCACAAATGACATGTGGATGAAGGTGAGATGGAATTTCTGCCAAACCATCAAAGTTGGCAGAAGGGTCTGTAACAATACAGATTTGACCTGTAAACTATGCAGCTGGAGTCTGGAATTCTGCAGCTCAAAGACTGTAATATTGCAGCTGCAGCTTATAATCCTAGAAACTTATTGATTCATTGGTGTCAAAGACCATGAAAGGAGGGTATCCCTTCACCAAATGACATGTTGATGAAGGTGAGATGGAATTATTTAGAAACAATAAGAGGTTGGCAGATAGATCTGTAATATTACAGATGTGACATGTAAGTTTTCAGGCAGAGTCTAAAAATCTGTAGCTCGAGGACTGTAAAATTGCAGCTGCAGCCTGTAATCCTAGATACTTATTGACTCAATGGTATCAATAACCATGAAGGGAGGGTATCCCTTCTACAAATGACATGTGGATGAAGGTGAGTGAGAATTTCTTCCAAACTAACAAAGGAAGGCAAGGGTCTGTAATAATACAGATGTCGCTCGTAACTATGCGGTGGGAGTCTGGAAATCAACAGTTGGAAAAATGTAAAAATTGCAGCTGCAGCCTGTAATCCTAGAGAAACTTGTTGATTCATTGGCTTCAAAACTATGAAGGGAGGGTATCCCTTCCACAAATGACATGTGGATTAAGGTGTGATGGAATTTCTTCCAAACCATCAAAGTTGGCAGAAGGGTCTGTAACAATACAGATTTGACCTGTAACTCTGCAGATAGAGTCTAGAATTTTGCATCTCAAACACTATAATACTGCAGCTATAGCCTGTAATCTAGAAACTTATTGACTCATTGGCGTCAAAACCATGAAGGGAGGGTATCCCTTCCACAAATGACATGTGGATGAAGGTGAGATGGAATTTCAGCCAAACCAACAAAGTTGGCAGAAGGGTCTATAAGAATACAGATTTGACCTGTAACTCTACAGGAGTCTGGAATTCTGCAGCTCAAAATTGTAAAATTACAGCTGCAGCCTATAATCCTAGTTTCTTATTAACTCATTGGCGTCAAAACCAAGAAGGGAGGGTATCCTTTCCACAAAGACATGTGGATGAAGGTGAGATGAAATTTTTTAGAAACAATAAGAGGTTCGCAGATAGGCTTGTAACAATACAGATGTGACTTGTAATTTTGTGGATAGAGTCTGGAATTCTGCAGCTCGAGGACTGTAATATTGCACCTGCAGGTTGTAATCCTAGAAACTTAATGACTCATTGGCATCAAAGACTATGAAAGGAGGGTACCCCTTAACCAAATGACATGTTGATGATGGTAAAGTGAAATTCTTTGGAAACAATAAGAGGTTGGCAGATGGGTCTGCAACAATACAGATGTGACCTCTAAGTTTACAGGTAGAGTCGGGAAATCTGCATGCCAAGGACTGTAAAATTGCAGCTGCAGCTGTAATCTTAGATACTTATTGACTCATTGGCATCAAAACCATGAAGGGAGGGTATCCCTTCCACAAATGACATGTGGATGAAGGTGAAAGGGAAATTCTTCCAAACCAGCAAAGGAAGGCACGGGTTTGTAACAATACAGATGTCGCTTGTAAGTTTGCGGTTGGAGTCTGAAAATCTACAACTGAAAGACCGTAAAATTACAGTTGCGGCTTGTAATCCTAGAAACTTGTTGACTCATTAGCTCAAAACCATGAAGGGAGGGTATTGCTTCCACAAATGACATGTGGATGAAGGTAAGATGAAATTTCTTCCAGACCATCAAAGTAGGCAGCAGGGTCTATAACAATACAGATTTGACCTATAACTCTGTAGATGGAGTCTGGAATTCTACAGTTCAAAGACTGTAAAATTGGAACTGCAGCCTGTAATCCTAGAAACTTATTGACTCATTGGCGTCAAAAACATAAAAGGAGGGTTCCCTCCACAAATGACATGTGGATGAAGGTGAGATTGAATTTTTTAGAAACAGTAAGAGGTTGGCAGATGGGTCTATAACAATAAAGATGAAACCTGTAACTTTGCACACGTAGTCTGGAATTCTACGGCTCGAATTCTGTAAAATTGCAGCTACAGCCTAATTTGAGAAACTTGTTGGCTCATTGGAATTAAAGACCATGAAGGGAGGGTATCCATTCTACAAATGACATGTGGATGAACGCGAGATGGAATTTTTTGTAAACAATAAGAAATTGGTAGATGGGTCTGTAACAATGCAGACGTGACCTATAAGTTTACAGGTAGACTTTGGAATTCTGCAACTCGAGGACTATAAAATTGCAGTTACTGCCTGTAATCCTAGATACTTATTGACTCATTGGTATCAAAGACCATGAAGGGGGGGTAAACTTCCAAAAATGACATGTTGGTGAAAGTGAGATGGAATTCTTTGGAAACAATAAGAGGTTGGCAGATGGGTCTGTAATAATAAAGAAGTGGACCTGTAAGTTTACAGGTAGAGTCTGGAAATCTACAATTCGATGATTGTAAAATTGCATCTGCATCCTGTAATCCTAGATACTTATTGACTTATTGGCGTCAAAACCATGATGGGAGGGTATCCCTTCCACAAATGACATGTGGATGAAAGTGGGTGGGAAATTCTTCCAAACCAGCAAAGGAAGGCACGGGTCTGTAACAATACCGCTGTGGCCTGTAACTTTGTAGATGGAGTTTGAAAATCTGCCCCTGAATGACCGTAAAATTACAGCTGTAGCCTGTAATCCTAGAAACTTGTTGACTCATTGGCTTCAAAACCTTGAATGGAGGGTATCGTTTCCACAAATGACATGTGGATGAAGGTGAGATGGAATTTCTTCCCAAACCATCAAAGTTGGCAGAAGGGTCTGTAATAATACAGATTTGACCTGTAACTCTACAGATAGAGTCTGGAAATTTGCAGCTCAAAGACTGTAAAATTGCAACTGCAGCTTGTAATCCTAGTTACTTATTGACTCATTGGCTTCAAAACCATGAAGGGAAGGTATCCTTCCACAAATGACATGTGGATGAAGGTGAGATGGAATTTCTTCCAAACCATCAAAGTTAATAGACAGATCTGTAACAATATAGATGGGACCTGTAACTGTGCAGATGGAGTCTAGAATTTTGCAGCTTAAAGATTATAATATTGCAGCTGCAGCCTATAATCCTGAAACTTATTAACTCATTGGTATCAAAACCATGAAGGGAGGGTATCCCTTCCACAAATGACATGTGGATGAAGGTGAGTGGGAAATTTTTTCAAGCCAGCAAAGGAAGGCAGGGGTCTGTAACAAATACAGATGTGGCCTGTAACTTTGCAGATATAGTCTAGAAATTTGCAGTTGCAAGATTGTAAAATTGCAGTTGCAGCCTATAGTCCTAGAAACTTATTGACTCATTGGCGTCAAAACCATGAAGGGATGGTATTCTTCCACAAATGACATGTGGATGAAGGTGAGATAGAATTTTTTGGAAACAATAAGAGTTTCGCAGATGGGCCTGTAACAATACAGATGTGACTTGTAACTTTGCAGCTAGAGTCTGGAATTCTACAGCTTGTGGACTGTAATATTGCAGCTGCAGGTTGTAATCCCAGAAACTTATTGACTCATTGGCGTAAAAGACCATGGAGGGAGGGTATCCCTTCACCAAATGACATGTTGATGAAGGTGAGATGAAATTCTTTGGAAACAATAAGAGGTTGACAGATGGGTCTATAACAATACAGATGTGACCTGTAAGTTTGCAGGTAGAGTCTGGAAATCAACAGGTCGAGGATTATAAAATTGTAGTTGCAGCTTGTAATCCTAGATACTTATCGACTCATTGGCATCAAAACCATGAAGGGAGGGTATCCCTTCCACAAATGACATGTGGATGATGGTGAGTGGGAAATTCTTCCAAACCAGCAAAGGATGGCACGGGTCTGTAATAATACAGATGTCACCTGTAACTTTGCGGTTGGAGTCTGGAAATCTACAGCTGAAAGTCCATAAAATTGCAGCTGCAGCTTGTAATCCTAGAAACTTGTTGACTCATTGGCGTCAAAACCCTGAAGGGAGGGTATGCCTTCCACAAATGACATGTAGATGAAGGTGAGATGGAATTTCTTCCAAACCTTCAAATGAAGGTAGGGTCTGTAACAATACAGATGTGGCCTGTAACTGTGCAAATGGATTCTGGAATTCTGCAGCTAAAGATTGTAAAATTGTAGCTGCGGGCTGTAATCCTAAAAACTTATTAACTCATTGGCGTCAAAACCATGAAGGGAGGGTATCCCTTCCACAAATGACATGTGGATGAAAGTGAGTGGAAAATTCTTCCAAACCAGCAATGGAAGGCACGGGTTTGTAACAATACAGATGTGGTCTGTAATTTTGCAGATAGATTCTGGAAATCTGCCGCTAAAAGACTGTAAAATTGTAGCTGCGGCCTGTAATCCTAGAAACTTATTGACTCATTGGCTTCAAAAGAATGAAGGGAGGGTATCCCTTCCACGAATGACATGTGGATGAAGGTGAGATGGAATTTTTTGGAAACAATAAGAGGTTGGCAGATGAGTCTGTAACGATACAGATGTAACCTGTAAATTTGCAGATAGAGTCTGGAATTCTGCAGCTCGGTGACTGTAAAATTGCATTTGCAGCCTTTAATCCAACGCATTTACCGACTCATTGGTATCAAGTACGATGAAGGGAGGGTATCCCTTTCACAAATGACCTGTGGTTGAAGGTGAATTTGAATTTCTTCGAAACAATAAGAGGTTGGCAGATGGGTCTGTAACAATCCAGATGAGACCTGTAACTTTACAGATGAATTCTGTAATTCTACAGCTTGAAGGATGTAAAATTACAGTTGCAGCCTATAATCCGAGACACTTATTGACTCATTGGTATCAAGGACCATGAAGGGAGGGTATCCTTCCCACTAATGACATGTGACTGAAAGTAAGATGGAATTTCTTCGAAACAATCAGAGTGTGGCAGATGGGACTGTAATAATATAGATCATGCATATTGTTTTGCAAATGTTGTCTGTAAGATTGCAGCTAGGTGACTGTAAAATACCGAAAATGCCCCTGATCCCTCTGCAAATAAAACTGCCCCGTTATCCCTTCCGCGCCATCAACTTAGGTTCGATCGTGAACTTCTCTCGTGCACAATCAACGAACAGGTTTCCTTCAGCCATATTCCCTCGCTATCAAGCTTTCTTCGGTGATCTTCGTTCGATCATCTGCCCACTTGATTGAGCTTCATTCTTTAACCTGTATTCCTGCGATCTGTAAGTCTGCATTCATGTTTCTTTCTGCTATCAAGCTTTGTCCTAGGATATTCCATCTTCTTTCTTGCTTCAGAGTTTGGTCTTGCTCAACCTGCTAGTCCAAGCTTTTTGTTGTAACATTCCTTAGAGTAAGAATGTAGGACCGCATGCAGGATATGATAAGTTACAAGCATTCATCTGATGGTTTACAACAAAATAATTTGTGTAACTATAAGAATACAGCTGTGCTAAGATTGGTCTGTTATATTACAATCTTACATGCCGATTATTGCATTACACTCAGCCATCTGTTGTTTTGACAATCATGCATTTGATAATTGACTATCCCCTATCTGTCATTTTATGCACACATATTTTTGTTTACATTAATCGTATTTGTCTTATGGTATTTATCTTAAGTTATTTTACAGTCTGCCATCTGTAAACTCATGCATGTACTAGTATAATCTGGATTTTTATACTCACCCATCTGTATTTTTTGTTATTCATTTGTTTGTTTACAGTCATTGTTCTATAATTTGATAATCATGAATATGTTGTTGTTCATTATTTATTGGACGTTTACAGTTTATGGCCAGCCTTTTTTCTTTTGCAGAAAATGGACGGTATATACTGCTATTGCCATGTGGATGGTGAGATATTATTGTTAATAACACCATTAAGTATAGGGGTGGTTGCACAATTGACGTGGATGTTCCTCATGGTACAACGTTTGCAATATTTAAAAAGATGTTGTATGAAGCATTTCAGTGTGACTTGTTTAATCAGCCCATTCAACACACAGTCAGATTCAACCAACGAAACTGATTGATCTGTTTTCTGACAAATGAATGGCAGACCTCTTAAAAAATAACAAAGATTGTGGAATGGTATACATTCTTCCTAGTCTTTCATCCGGAGGTTCAAATGGGGTGATACCAAGTATAAGGTATCCATGTTTAATGTTTTATTTGATTACATTGTCTATGAATTTATTATGCTATATATTATAATTAGCTTCAGGTGTTACATCTGTAAATTTACAATGAGGGAGATGTTATTTTACACTCATTCACGTGTTATATTACATTATGATATCTGTTATTTGAATCATTCTAAATTATTCTTAATTGCAGCAGCAGCGCAGGATTAGCATGCAGCCAAGCATGTCAGTATTCCCACAGTTTGCCTTCTTCTTCATTGGGTGCTTTGGCCTCGTCATCATCCTTGCCAACATTTGCCTCCATGCAATATGCATTTATGATTACTGGAAAAGGCCAAGTTTTTGAAAATCCTGAAGAGTTGAGAGTTGCCTTATACATGTTTAGCTTGACCCATGGTTTTGACTACAAGTTTTTGCGAAATTCTCCACATAGGATACACGTTCAATGCAAGGCCGAGGGATGTCATTGGGAGTTAATTGCTAGTGGAATTCATAACATGGATATGTTGATTGTTCGGACTTATGAAGGCAACCATTGTCACTCGGCCCAAGATGTGATCAATGTCCATCGGCGTAGTGCTAAATTGTTGGCGTCAGTTGTCAAGAATAAATTCTCAAGATTGCCCGACACAACTCCTAATGCACTTCGTGGTGAGTTCTTAAGTGAACATTGAATAAATTTGACATATAAGCATGCTTGGAGATGCAAGGAGAGATCAATTGTAGAGTTGCATGGAGATGCTGCAGAGTCATATATGCTGATTCTATGGTTTTGTCACAGGATGCGGCAGACAGACCCCAGCACAATGGCAGTTTGGGAATGCTCCAAAGATAAGAGGTTTGAGTGTCTATTTGTTGCGTATGGCTCCTCGTTGAGAGGATTTCAGAATGGATGCCGACCCTTGTTGTTCATTGATGGATGCCATTTGACCGGTCCATACAGGGGAACACTACTATCTGCAAATGCAATTGATGCGAATAATGATCTATATCCATTTGCATATGGGGTTGTGTCTGGGGAAACATTAAAGGAGTGGGCTTGGTTTTTGTTAAAGGTCAAGGAGGCTGTAGGGTCAGTTGATATCACCATAATTTCGGACCAGCACGAAGCAATAAAAGGTGCAGTTGGTGCAGTATTTGGACATTTTTGCCATGCCTTCTATTATAGGCATATAAAAGAGGATTTTTCAGCCCAAGTAAGAAAGCATTGCCGATCCATCAAGAGAGTCAAAGACGATGCATTGTACATATTAGACCGAGTGGCATATGCTAGAGTTGATTATAAATACAATCATGCCATGGAGAACTTACAGCGATTTTCACCCAAGCTTGCAAGTTGGGTGGAAAATAACTCAGATGCAGAGAAGTGGGCATTATTGAAATTCCCTCGCATGAGATGGAAGAAGATAACTACCAACATTGCCGAGTCTTACAATGCTTGGGTTGTAAAGAGAAGGGCCACAACCTATTTCAATTCATGAAGGAGCATCATGAGAAACTTGCCATGAAGCTTGTTCGATGTAAGAAAGATTTGCTGAATTGGAAGAATGGGTTAGCCCGAATGTGGAGAAGAGATTATTGGGGAATGTCCAGCTTTCTGCCGGCTTGAATGCACTGTAGTATTCTTCACACGTGTATAGGATACAAACAAAAATACATGACAATACTATGGACCTGCATCATCGGTTGTGTTCGTGTAAAGAATGGCAGTTGTCTAGGATACCATGTAGCCATGCTTGTGCTACAATAAAAGCTGCAAAGGGAAATGTATATACTTTTGTGGATGAATCTACAGCCAAGCAGTACAAGTAAGGATATACAGGCATACAATGCTACCGGTTGACACAGCCAACATGCCAGATTTGGAGCACATACCGCCTGAAATTTGGACTGCATATAAATTCATATAGCCGCCTCTTACATCAAATCCACTAGGCAAGCCACTAAAGAAGCAGAAGGAGTCGCAATTTAGCAACAAACAGTAATATTACTGCTCCTAATGCTTCCAAAGTGGTCACAATTGGGGCATCTTGTAAAAATCCAAATCCACATTATGGAGATCACAAAGTGTGAAATCATTTCATAATTGTAATTGTTTTGATTTGACCAATAAGTGTAATTGTCTGCAATGCTGAATTACTAATAATTTGTAGACGATGCTGTTATTTCTGGACGCTTACATCAATGAATCTGTTTAGTTACAATCATGTATCAGTTGTGTTATAGTCTGTTATCATATTTATTACAATCCTCTATAAGTTTTTGGAAATTACAATCCTATAGTTGCCCTTATACGATCACAAAATAGATGTTTTATTATAATAGTCATTCAGGGAAGAATGATGTGACGGTTCCCGATTGTTTTATGTACCTTAGGATCTATTTTGGCTCACGGATGCTCTTGTACTTCAGTGGCTTTTGTTGGCTGAGACTGTGAGAAAACTTTGGCTCGATGATCTATTTTCTTGTTATTGGCAAGTTGTTTTATTACAGTCACTGATGAGTCATGTTACAATCAGGCATTGGTTTTGTTACAATCAAAGATTAGTTGTCATACAATCTAGCATTATTGATTTTGGTACAATCACGAGCGTGGGTATGGATTACTGGCCTTCTACTTTGCCCTTATTGGTAAATGAACACATAGCCAAACATAATAGAGCAATAATTGCAGTCCAGGACTTTTGCTTCCTATTGAGATTTTGTAAGCACTGATTGTAGTAATAGAAAGAATAGGCGGATGAATGTAAATTCATGTATCAATTTTTGCCAACAAAGCTGGTTAATTACTGTAAATTAACAGATGCATGATTGTAAATAGATGACGGGTAATAGAACATATGCATGTTCACTCTCTCCCATGCAGTTGCGAGGTGTAGGATAAGCATGTTCACTCCTCCTATCCTTTTTCATGTAGTCGTGCACTAATTTTGCAGTCGCGAGGTGTAGGATAAGCAAAATAATTTGTTATTTTTCACCCATGACTCCATTAAAAAGCAAACATCTTTTAGTTCCCAAGCCGTCAATTGTTCTTTTACAATCGGCTTCCGTAATTCTACAATCACTAATTTGTATTTGTACGACCATGTATCTGCATTCTGCTTTCAAAAATCATGCTGTTGTCACACATCCGACATTTTGCAATCATATATGTGTATTCTTATAATTTGTTATCTGTAATTTTACATTCTGTAAGCTGTGAAAATTGACTCATCTGTTACTATTATTTCTCCAATTTTGCATTAAAAAATCTTTCTTCTTACATTTAAAATGTTATAAACTTTGAAATCTTTAAAAGACCCTTCTTCTTAAATTTAAAATGTTACAATTAAAATCTTTCTTCTACAAGCATTTGTTTGTTGGAGTCATTCATCGTTTGTTTTACAATCAACCATCTGTTGTCTTACGGTCAGGTACCTATAACTTCACAACGATGCATCTGTCTTCTTACTATCACATCTATTTGACTGCGGCTAGACTATGGGGCAGCTGTGTTATTACAGTTTTGCAACTGGCATTTTATAATATAGAAATTCGTTTTATTAGAAACATTGTACAATCCTTTCATCCCCAGCATTTCCAACACTCGAAGGGGAGCATAACTGCACAAGGAGTGTAAAATCACGGTTTGGTAATTGTATATGTACAGATGTATAACAGCGATGTGATCATAATATATTGCATGGAGAGGTACAAGACGCACGGTTTGTAATTGTAGTGCCATTACAAGCCTATAATGTCGTTGGGCACCCATAAAAAAGTTGACGGGTATCTCTAATAATGAAGTGATTGCTTACTCTAATAAAGTAAGAAGGTTGAGGGCCAAATGTGACTTCACTTCTCTGGTATAAGTAGTGGCCTGAAATGTTTCCGTCTCACCTCCTTTTTTCTTGCGCACCAGCAGTCAAACTTATCGCCATACAATCTCATTTTTTCCTTCCTACCGAGCCTCGACGTAGCCAGTGGCGACCGAACGACAACCCCCCAGCCTGTGACAAACGAGTATCTCAGTACCAACGAGCTTCTGTCCACCACCTTTACCTCCCTTTCATTGTTGAGATTTCAGTGATAGCCACTAATCGAGTAGGCCTGTATTGAATGTAAGTGATGGCTTTGGTTGTCCGCATTGATCAGCATTTATTTAGTTGACGCTTAGTTTCTGAGCATTGACGATGGCATTGACCGTTCATGTAGGACTGCTTACTTTTTATTTATTATTTTTCCCAAAGCACTTAGGTTGGATCGTGAGTTGATCAGTGAGGTCTTACTATGTGAGTTGATCAATGAGGTCTTACTATCACCAACTGTTTGTTTACATTTATCAAGCTGTTTTCATATATGACACGTCATTTATCTGACAGTTGTTTACAATGAAAAATCTATATTCTTACAATGATGGAGCCGTGGTGTTACAATGCTCCGTTTTGTTTTCCTTTTGCAGCATGGGACGGAAAAGGCAGGTTCCTTCTAGTGCAAGTGAGGGTTGCAAGCTGAAACGGGTCACCAGCTTAGACCTCTTTAGACAGAAGTTTATCAAGGAAAACAAAGAGAGGTTTGGATCAGATTTTGTCCGAGTTGGGCATCGTGCCATGCTGGATGCATGGATGGCGTTGTCCTACGATGAGAAGGGCGAGTACAAGACGTCGGCCAAAAGAAAACGGGAAGCTGACATGGAGAATGTGGGCCTCCCACGCCGAAGGGGGAAATCTGTAAGTTGACAATTTTTGTTCAATTCTTGGACAAAACAAGTTAATGTCAATATTGCAACTATGCATTAGTTACATTTGTTGATATGTTTTGATGGAAAAAATGATTCGTTAACTATAGCTGTGAAGAGCCTGAATTGTTTACAATCAACAGCAGTCGATTTACAGTTGTATATATGTCATTTGACAATTGTTGATGTCTTTTGTCAGGAGAATACTTCAGCGAGGCTGTTCTAAATATTTGTTTGTGTTTCATTATAGAGCGCTTTCTTCACAAGGTATTCCCCTAATAAATTTTAGAGGTTAGTTGTAAGACTAACCCTTGACCAGATGGCGAACATAGAAGAAATGGGGTTTGGGGCTTGCTACATATAGACTGCAAGTCCATGGGGTTGGACATCATAAAGAAGTTGGCCATGGATTTTGATTGCTTTCGGGGTCGGGCAGTATTCTGGGGCCGTAATGTACAAGTGAGGCCCAGGGATGTTGGCAACGTATTGGGCATCCCTTCTCGCAGGAAGCTAATGCCAATTTTGAAGAAGAGCATGCTTTCCAGATGATCTTCTGCTAAGCAACATCAGCATTCCCTCCCTTCAGGATAATATCATGTCAGGGATGGTGAACACCCTGTTTCGAAGGTCGTTCATTTTGTTTGCCCTCATTGTTCTGCTTTGCCTGATCGCAAAGAATTGGTAACCCCCAGACACTTGTCCAGCATCGTGGATGTTAGTAATCTAGCGGATTACAACTGGGCTAAAGCTACAGGTCACATCTGTATTTGTTATAGACCTGTGCCTTCCTTTGATGATTTGGAAGAATTTCTCACTCACCATCATCCACATGTCATTCGTGGAAGGGATGCTTTTCCTTCATGTTTTTGACGTCAATGAGTCAATAAGTTTCTAGGATTACAGGCTGCAGCTGCAATTTTACAGTCTTTGAGCTGCAGAATTTCAGACTCCATCTACAGAATTACAGGTCAAATCTGTATTGTTGCAGACCCGTCTGCCAACTTTGATGGTTTGGAAGAAATTCCATCTCACCTTCGTTCACATGTCATTTGTGAAAGGGATACCTTCCTCTCATGGTTTTTGACGACAATGAGTCAATAAGTTACTAGGATTACAAGCTGTAGTTGCAATTTTACAGTTTGTGAGCTGCCAAATTCCAGACTCCATCTGCAGAGTTACAGGTCATGTCTGTATTGTTCCAAACCCTTTTGCCAACTTTGATGGTTTGGAAGAAAATTTCATCTCACCTTCATCCACATGTCATTTGTGGAAGGGATTCCCTCCCTTCATGGTTTTTACGCCAATGAGTCAATAAGTTTCTCATATTACAGGCTGGAGCTGCAATATTAAAGACTTTGAGCTGCAGAATTCCAGACTCCATCTGCAGAGTTACAAGTTACATTTGTATTGTTACAGACCCGTCTGCCAAGTTTGATGGTTTGGAAGAAATTCTATCTCACTTCATCCACGTGTCATTTGTGGAAGGGATACCCTCCCTTCATTGTATTTGATACCAGTGAGTCAACAAGTTTCTAGTATTACAGGCTACAGCTGCAATTTTACAGTTCCCGAGCTGCAGAATTCCAGACTCGATCTGCAAAGATACAGGTCACATCAGAATTGTTACAACCCCGTTTGCCACCTTTGCTGGTTTGGAAGTAATTCCATCTCACCTTCATCTATATGTCATTTGTGGAAGGGATACCCTCCCTTCATGGTCTTTGATACCAATGAGTCAACAAGTTTCTAGGATTACAGGTTGTAGCTGCAATTTTACAAAATTCGAGCTACAGAATTCTAGACTATGTCTGCAAGGTTACAGGTTTCATCTGTATTGTTACAGACCTATCCGCCAACCTCTTATTATTTCTAGAAAATTCCATCTCACGTTCATCCACATGTCATTTGTGCAAGGGATTCCTTCCCTTCATGGTCCATGATACCAATGAGTCAATAAGTTTCTAGGATTATAAGCAACAGCTGCAATTTTACAATCCTTGAGCTGCAAAATTCCAGGCTCTATCTGCAAAGTTACAGGTCACATCTGTATTATTATAGGCCCATCTGCCAACCTCTTATTGTTTCTAAAAAATTTTATCTCACCTTCATCCACATGTCATTTGTGGAAGGGATACCCTCTCTTCATGGTCTTTGATACCAATGAGTCAATAAGTTTCTAGGATTACAGTCTGTAATTGCAATTTTACTGTTCTCGAGCTGCCGAATTACAGACTTGTCTGCAAAGTTACAAGTTTCATCTGTATTGTTGCAGACCCTTCTGCCAACCTCTTATTGTTTCCAAAAAAATTCCATCTCACCTTCATCCACATGTCATTTGGGAAAGGGATACCCTCCCTTCGTGGTCTTTGATACCAATGAGTCAATAAATTTCTAGGATTACTAGCTGCAGCTGCAATTTTATAGTTTTCGAGCTGCAGAATTCTAGACTCCATCTGTAAAGTTACAGGCTTGATCCGTTGGATTACAGAATATGATCTGTTGTTTGACAGACTCGAATCTGTCACGTTTCACATGCCATCAGTCCTTTTGCAATCGCCGTCTCTCTTGTTACTTGCTTTTGTAAATGTCTTCAATTGCAAGATGTGGCCTTGTAGAACACAATTTTTAAATTTGCATACCATCTTCTTCATTTTACTGTCTCAAAACTGTTGTTTTCCAAGTCTAATCTGATGAATTACAATGTCATCTGTAAATACCCAGAATTGCAGCCCTCTCTTCTATTTCATTTATTGGTTGTCGTCCTATTTTTTAGATTACAGACAACCTGTCAGTTTTGTTTATAGATGGCGTCCGCAGAGTTACAAACATCTGTTATCTTAACCGTCGGCCTTCCCAATTCACTTTGGTCTTCCCCTTTTTCATTCGCCCATGCTCCTGTGATACACGTTCCCGGTTTATTCATCACTGTGGTTTATGACAATCCATCCCCATCAGATAACCGAGTTTCTTCCTCCTGGTAATTACATAATGAAACTTACGGGTCCTCTCTCTTCAACCACTACTTCTGCTTCTGCTTCTCCTACAACTGCCTTTTCTCCGGCTTCCTCTGTTCCATATCCGTTAGTTTTAATTCGGAATATTACTGGTTGGAAGGTGTCTCTGGCTATCTATTATTTTACAGTCACTGATCTGTTTTTTTACAGTTCCCTATTTGTTATTTTGCAGTTATATATCTGTTATTTTACAGTCACGGCTGCAGAGGCACTTTAACATTGAAGGGCATTTTGGGTATACAAATTATCTTAATCGGGTAAATTTTTGTATCTGGCCTTTTTTGGAAATATTTTTGAAATATGGCCTTAAGAGTAAATATTTTTTTTAATTTACGTTTTTAGTAATTATCCCAAATTAATTCAATACGGATCCACTTTTATGTGGAAGTCTATTACTTTAAGAGAATTAACTTTCATACAAAAGTTAATTATAAATAAATAATTTTTTTGTATAAAAGTCAGTTCAGCTAAGACCAACTTTTCTTAAGAAATTAGTTAAGTAGTCCAAACTGAATCGACTCCCCATGGCAAGTTGATTTAGCCTAGACCAACTCCATAAGGTAACAAAGGAAGAGAGAGACATAGGAAGAGGGAGTTTAGGCCTGAGGCTCTCTGTTGGTTGCCAAAGGACAACATCTACTACCATTGAAAAGGGGGTGTCAATAGGTAGTGGTTGTTGGCCGGCAATGGAAACAACCTAATTAAGCAAATAGTGTAAGAGAGAGATCCCAAAATCAGCTACTCATAACAACGTGGGTTGTAGGCATTCCCTATGAATTCTCAAGGTTGAAGGAAATAAAATCATCTTTTTTTTTTTATTTGGTATTAGTAGTTATAGATTCAAGAATTCTCCTAATACTTTCATCTCTATTAGTTTTGTCTCATCTTTTTTTTATTTGGTATTAGTAATTATGGATTCAAGAATTCTCTAAATACTTTTATCTCTATTAGTTTTGTCTCTTCCTCTATGAGTTGAACTAGCAAAAGCTAACCTCTAACTCCATATCACAGTTATAATTGTTGCCTACTATGCTATCTACTCCAACACCACCTTCTCCAAGCACAACTACTTTCTACTAGGCTAGCCAGTCGTCACCTAATCTAACTGCAGCCAGCGACACCAATGTCTCTTCCTATCTCTCTTTCTTTTCTTCTGTTGACCTTGTGGAAGTACTTGGACCAACTTTTCTTAGGGAGTTAGTCCAATTTGAACCAACTTCCCTCTCAATTGACTCCCTAAGACAAGTTAATCTTGGTTAGACTAAATTAAATACAGAAATTAGTCCTCTTATAATAAACGTTTGTACAAAAGTTGGTCATTCTAGGACTAACTTTTGTATAAAACTTAGTTCATTTGGAATTGATTTTCATATAAAAGTTGAATTTTGGTAAAATTACAAAAAGGCATTTCAAAAAGTAAAAATTACATTCAAAGCCAAAATAGAAAATAATTCCACAAAAGGCCAAAATAGAAAAATTACCCACTTAAATATAATTTTTATACTCAAAATACCCTTAAATGTTCCTTTGCCTCCTTCTTTTACTCCTTATTCTTCTATTAATACTTACACAAAACTCTTGCCCTCCCAAAGTCCTTTGTCATGCCCCATCTAAGTTTATTTCTTCTTCTTCTTCTTCCTTTAACTTATGCACCTACTTAAGCTTCGAGTTTTGATTCTTCCTTCTTATTCTTTTTCTTTTTTTTCTTCTTCTTGTTGCTGCTTAGTCCACCTTCCCAAGACCCTTCATCCTACCTGATCCAAGCTTCTCCTGCCTACCCAAAGCCCTTTATCCACCCGATCCAAGCCTTCTTCAGCTTCTAGTTGCTTAGTTCAAGTTCTACTTGTGCTTTTTGCTGACATTGTTGCTCTTCTAATCTAAGCTTCTTGCTTCGTACTTTTTTTATAAAAGTCGGTAGCCCTACATTGCTAGTTCAATGTTACATGACAACAGATGCATGATTGTAAGAAGATAGATAGGCGAGTGTAAAACAACAAATGTATTGTTGTATAATGATAGATAGATGATTGTTAAAGAACATATGAATGAGTATAAAAAAACAAATACATGATTGTAAAAAGATAGATATGTGAGTGTAAAATACAGATTAGTGATTATAAAAAGACAGATGGGTGACTCAAATAACAAATGCATAATTGTAAGAAAATAAAAAACAAATACATGATTATAAAAAGATAAATGTGTGAGTGTGTAATTATAAATTAGTGATTGTAAGAAGATATATTTGCAATTGTAAAACATGTGCATGCTTGTAAGAAAATAGAAAAGAGATGCATGATTGTAAAATGATAGATGCATGGTATGAAATTACGAATTCGTGATGTAAAAAGATAGTTGTGTAATTTAAAATGACAGATAGGTGACCAACAACAAATGTATGATTGTAAGAAAATTGAAAATAGATACATAATTGTAAAAATACAAATACATGAGTGTAAAATTACAAATCAATGATTGTGATAAAAACAAATGGTTGCATGTAAAATAATAGATGTATGATTGTAAATAAACAAATGTGTGGCAAATAATAGATTTATATGCATAAAAATAGATAGGAGACTATAACGTAATAGATGCATAATTGCAAAATGACAACTAGGTGAGTCCAAACATGTATCAGTCATGTCACCTTTCTATCTTTTTACAATCATGCATTTGTTACTTTATAGCCACCTATCTGTCTTTTCACAACTTTAAATCTGTTATTTCACATTCATCTATTTGTTTGTTTATAAAAATGTATATTTCTTTGTTTTGCAGTCATGCATCTGAAGTTTATAGTCAGCCATTGTCTTTGTGCACTAACTCACATTTGTAAATTTACAGTGAACCACCTATCTTACATTCATACATTTGTTATTTTAGTCATCCATTAGTCATTTTGTACATGCATCTTATATTTTACATTCACCCTTTTGTCTTTTTCTCACTTGCATTTGATATTTCAGTCACATGTCTTTTTACACTGATGTGTGTGTAATTTTAAAGTGCAACAACCAAAATGCTACCCATGTCAGTTAAATTTTGATACCTTTAATATGCTTCATCATTATGCAAAACTCTTGAAATGCTCCCCTAGTTGATCGAGTGAGAGAACTAGAGGAGGCGAATAGGAGCTTGGGACCACCATGCAACCACCGATCTTTTGACTATCAATTTTGTGACCGTTGATTAAGTAGGGCTTTGCCTTCCAAGCACTAGTGACCAAACATGGATATTGTGATAATCGGCCAGCGCACCTTTACCTTTCAAGCACCAGCAGTTGATCACCATTGTTACTAACCTCTATCTATATTTAATATTAAATGTAAGTATTTTCTTTGTTTTCTAGTGTGCTTGTTGTGCTTAACAACAACAAAAATGTTTTTTTACAAGCATATAGATGGGTTTTTACAATCACATATATGATGGCAAGCAATCACCATCTATCGATAACATCACAAAATTGATTAGGTTTTTTTACAATCATCCATTTGAATTTTTATAATCATGTTTCAGTGTTTACCAGTTAAGGGTTTAGGTATAACTAGATGCATTACAATCATTCGTACAATTACAATCCTATAGTTGTTTTTGTTTCGATTAGTGATAAGTTCTTGAATTTTTACAATTATTTCAAGTTTGGCCCTCAAATATTTTACAATCATTCATCTGAATGAATAAGCTATCTATTTTTTACAGTTACCCATTTTTAGTTTTACAATTGCGAAAATGTTTTATTATAATCATTCATGTGAATATTTACAATTATGCATCTATTTTTGTAGTCAGCTACTTGTTCTACGATATGTTTTGTAGTTTTACAATTGTACAACTATTTTTTTGCAATCACAAGTCTGAAATATTCCAATTGTGTAGCTACTTCATTAGAATCACCCATCTGTTCTAACTATAGTATATGTTCTTTTATCCATGCTTTGTTAGTTTGTCCCTTGCAAGGGACAACCAGCTCCCTACTTCATTATAATCACCCATTTGAAGTTTTACAATTGCTCAACTGTGTTATTGCAATCATGATTTGAGTGTTTACAATTATTTAGTTGATTCTTTATAATTGATCAGCTATTTTTTTCAATTAAATTTTTGTTTTCTTACAATCACATAGCCATGTGTTGACTGTTCTCTTTCTTTTTGCTATACAACATGGCATCGAAAAGAAAGATTGATTCTACTAGCATGGTTTGGATCTATTCAGAGAAAGATTTATCAATGAGAATGAAGAGAAATTTGAATATGATTTTGTTTGGTTAGGACATCGTGGCATGGTAGATGCATGGAGTGCTTTGTCCTCCAATAAGAATGAGGCGTATAAAGATATTTGCCAAAAGAAAGTGGGAAGCTGAGATGGAGAATTTTGGCATCCCACCCTAAGCATCTATTGGAAGAAAGGAACCTACTATAAGTTTGAAATGTTTTGTTCATTAGTTTTACATTATTTGTGAATTTCAATATTACTCCTATTTATTTGGAAGTGTACACTTGTTTATTTACAATCAGTCATCTGTCTACTTATAATTATGTTTCTACTTTTGAACAATTGATGATTTATTGTATTACAATCATGATTAAGTGAATTAGGACTAAAAGTTTGATTTTTACTTTATTTTGTGACAGGGTGCTTTTCCTACAAGGTGTTCTCCCGCAGTTGGTTGCAATACTAACTAATGAATAGAGGGACGATGTCAAGTTGATGGGATTGGGGACTTATTTACATGCTGATTACAAATTCATGGGGTTGGACATTATCAAGTAGTTGGCCATGGATTTTGACTGCTTTTGGAGGTAGGCAAATTTTTGAGGTTGTAAAGTACAATTCAAGGCTAAGGATGTGGGTAATGTATTAGACATTCCTTAACATGGGAAGCCGGTGCCTATTTCGAAGAAGATGATGCTCCCACGTGATGTTTTAAAGTTTAATAACATCAGCATCCCATTCCTTGAGTGGAATATTAACACAAGCAAGGTGAACAACCTATTTTGGGGGTTTCTTATAACAGATATTCAATCCTTCGAAATAGAAGTCTTTCATTATATATGCCCTAACTATCCTACTTTACCCGATTTCTAGGAATGGGCCAACCACCAAATACTTGACTAGTATTGTCTATGTTGTTAGCTTAAAGGTTTCATAATTATTTTGATAATGACAAAACAAATTAAAATTATTATATACATATATTTATATAATAGATAATATGGACAAATTATAATATTAAGTTTATTGTTTAACTACATATACTACATGTGCTAAATTGTGAAACTGTCAAATTAGACGTGTGTAGTAAATTGATTATATCTTATTATAGAAAAGTCAAAAAATAATAAAGTCAATTTTATATGAACTATACTCAAATATCTTTAGTTTGATATATAATTTATCTTATATACTATTTTATATTAAAGTAGTTTTTATATTAATTTCATATATTATTTTCTGAAAAAGTCAATGTTGAAATCTGCAAGATATTAGTTTTAAATAGTAAATTATAATTTATGGTATAAATAAAATTCTGAATTGATTTTATTTATAAAGTAGACGTGTTGAGCTTAAATATATATATTATATGCATGATTTACACTTATAGAGTGATAAATATAATTTTTTAAAATGGGTCATTCTGCTGAGTCACACTGTCAGCAAACAAAATGATTATACTACAATATTTTTATCATATGTAAAAATATAAAATCAAATTTGTACAGATTCAGTTTTGAATAAAAGTAGACGTTGTAAGTTTTTCAACAATATATAATTTGTTATTTTTAAATATAAATTCAAATTTCTAGACAATTTTGAACTTGGCCAACAACTTTTGTCAAAAGCAATTTTATAGTTTGACATATCGTTGAACTTTTGATTATTGCTCTCAAACAGCACATGATAATTCAATGATTCTTTTTGCATTTGAAAATAGGTGCATTGCAGAGCATTCAAGAAGTTTTAAAGAAATTTTGAACATTTGAAGCCATTTTATTTGAATTTTTGAAACGAGCCAATGTGCAGTTATTGTTGACAAATGATTTTATCTTCCACAAAGGCTAACGTCTCTCCAATATATCTTTGGTATTTTTGCTTATAAAAGGAGTCTAGATTGAAGGGAGAAGAATACAACAACAAGCTCTCAAAGTCTCATCAATCTCTTTCTAAATTTTTTTGTGCTACATTATTTATTACTAGATCAAATAGTGCACATAGTAAGTTGTTTTATTCTTGAGAGTGACTCTTTGAAATGAGATTATTTTTGCACATGAGTGGTAGCTAATCCTATTTAAGAGGAATTGCTACATTTCTACTTCATTTCCATTACCATTTGTATTGGTGTTTAAAACTCATCAAATCAAAGGGTTTATAATTGGGATTTCTTGCCTCCGCCAAGTGCAAGAGACTTTGTTTGTACTCAAGATTTCTTGCTTTTATCAAGTGCAAGGAATTTAGTAGAACCTCGGCTGGTTGGAGCTCGAGAAAGTAGATGTAGACTTGAGTAGCAAGTCGAACCATTATAAAAGAGTTTGCATATCCTATCCCTACTCTCTCTACTTTATTTAAAATTATTTTATATTTATTGTTGGGTGAATTGTATAAGTTTATTTGATTCAATATTTTTTTATTTCTTTTAATATTTTTTTGACACTCTTAGCTTCCGCGATAAAAATTCAATTCACCCCCCTCTTAGGTTGTCTTTTGGGACAATAATTGGTATTAGAGCTAGGCTCTACATATTAGCTTTAAAAGTTTTTATGGTAAGATCATACATTATGATAATCATTGGTACATTTGGAGTTTTGAAATGTCACTCTATTACTAGACCACCTTTCTTTAATGGTAGTGATTATGATTATTGGAAAGTTAGAATAACTATTTATCTTTAATAAATAGATTATGATATTTAGAATATAGTTGAAGAAGGATATAAAATTCCCATGGTAGTTAAAGATAATGAAGTCATTACTAAAGATAAAAAGGATTGAGACAAAAATAATAAGAAAAACTTTACAACTAATGTAAAAGTAATGAATACATTATTTTTTGCTCTAGATAGAAATGAGTTTGATAGGATCTCTACATGTAAAGCTGCACAAAGTATTTGAAAAACACTTGAAGTAGTACATGAAGGTACCGATAGGGATATAAATGATGAAAGTGATTCAATGGAAGGCTTTAGCAGAAGTGATATTACCAATCTATGCCTTATGGCTCTTAGAGGAAGTGACAATAAGGTAACCTCATCTTTTTCTACTTCTAGTACTTCTAATTTATCTTATGATGAGTTATTGCATACATGTGATGAATTGTAAAATGAATTAAGTATTCTTGCAAAGAAATATAAAGATTTGAAAAAGAAGTATTCAAATATTTCTAATGAAAATGATAGTTTGAAAACTCAACTTGCTTTTATATCTAAAAATGAAACAAATAACATATTAAGAAAAAGAGTTAAAGAACTTACAAATGCTTTATCTAAATTTATTTAAGAAAAAGAAAATTTGAATAAATTACTTGCTACTCAAAGATATGGTTTTGATAAAACCAGATTGAGATACAAAGCTTGTCAAGGACAAAAGTTTTATAAAAATTACTTTGTAAAAATCTCTCATCAATCTAGTCCTTTTATTACATGTTTTTATTGTGGTGGAAGAGGACATTATGCATGTGATTGTTCATTAAAAAGAAATTGTTAGTTGGACCTAAAAATATTTTAGTTCAAATGATTATAAATGGAAAGGAAAATGTAACATTGCATCTATTTGGGTTCTTAAGGGAACATATGCTAACATTGTTGGACTTAAGAAAGTTTGAGTACCAAAAATCAAAACCTAATTTATTTTTGTAGGTGATTTGTATGAAGAGCACCACAAAGAAAAATAAATGGTTTTTGGATAGTGGATGCTCAAGACATATAACGGGAGATTACACAAAATTTAATTCTATTTCGAAAACAGATGAAAGATATGTGATTTTTGGAGACAATGCAAAAGGCAAGATTGTTGGCATTGGAGAAATTGGTAACCCTGACTCCCTCATTATTGATAATGTTTTGTTTGTTGATGGCTTAAAACATAATTTTCTTAGTATTAGTCAATTATGTGATAAAGGTTATAAAATTAATTTTCTAGATAATGCATACAAGGTTTCTAATAAGAATAATACCCTAGTATTTGTTGCCTTAAGAGATAAAAATATATATACTTTTGATTTTGATAATTTGGTTGAACAAAATGTGAAATGCTTGAGTGTATTACATGATGATTCTTGGCTATGGTATAGAAGGTTAGGTCATTGTAGTATGGATATAATTTCTAAACTTTCAATATAACAACTACTCGTTGACCTACCGAAACTCAAATTTGATAAAAATAAAATTTATGCTCCTTTTCAATTGGGAAAACAAATAAAAATTTCTTTTAAATCTATAAACGTAATTTCTACATCTATGCCTTTACAGCTCTTACATTTAGATTTATTTGGACCTTCTTAAGTTGCTAGTCTTGGTAGAAAACTCTATACTTTTATAATTGTTGATAATTTTTCAAGATTTACTTGAGTATTATTTTTTACTCACAAGAATGAAGCATGTTCTCAATTTTTAAGATTTTGTAAAAGAGTTCAAAATGAGAAAGGTTATATGATTTCAAAAATTAGGAGTGATCATGGTGGGGAATTTAAAAATAATGAATTTGAAAATCTTTGTAATACTTATGAATATGAGCATAATTTTTTTACACCTAGAACCCCACAACAAAATAAAGTTGTTGAAAGGAAAAATAGGACTTTACAAGAAATGACTCAAACTATACTCAATGAATACAAACGGTTAATACGGTTTGTTATATTTTAAATTGAGTTCTTATTAAACAATTCTTAAGAAAGCTCCTTTTGACCTTTGGTTTGATAGAAAATCTAAGATTAGTTATTTTAAAGTGTTTGGGTGTAAATGTTTTATTTTAAACACTAAAAATAATCTTGGTAAATTTGATTCAAAATTGGATGAAGGTATACTTTTAAGTTATTCTACTACTAGTATGGCTTATAGAGTTTTTAATAAAAAAAAAGTAATATAGTTGAAGAATATATGCATGTTACATTTGATTAAATTGATACATTTTTGCATAAAGTCATATATGATGATATTGAGGATGATTTAGTTAATTTAAATATTAATGATAAGGAAAAAGAAATTGAAAATCTCCCTAATATAGAAAATTTTGATGAAACTCTATATAGTGATTTACCAAAAAGTTTGGAAGCATAAATCTAGTCACCCTATGGAACAAATTATTGGTGATCCTAGTGATTATAGAAAAACTAAAAATCAGTTGAAAAATATTTGTGAACACTTGTCTTTTATTTCTCAAATTGAGCCCAAAACTATTAATGATGTTGTTAATGATGAAAATTGGATTTTAGCTATATAAGAAGAATTAAATCAATTTAAAAGAAATAAAGTTTGGCAATTAGTACCTAGACCTAGTGATTGCACGGTTATTGGAACCAAATGGGTCTTTAGAAATGAACTTGATGTATCTGGTAATATAATTAAAAATAAGGCAAGACTTGTAACTTAAGGTTTCAATCAAGAAGAATGAATTGATTATTGAGAAATTTTTTCTCCCGTAATTAGACTTGAAACTATTAAAGTATCACTTGCATTTGCATCTCATATGAATTTCAAATTATTTCAAATGGATGTTAAAAGTGCCTTTCTAAATGGTTTTATTATTAAAGAGGTTTATGTTGATCAACCATTGGGTTTTGAAAATGAGAAATATGTAGATTATGTTTACAAACTTTCAAAAGTTTTATGTGATTTGAAACAAGCTCCTAAATCATGGTATGAAAGGCTTTCAAAATTTTTATTAGAAAATGGATTTTCAATGGAAAAAGTGGATAATACTTTATTCATAAGGTAACAAAATGATGACTTACTTATTGTTCAAATTTATGTAGATGATATTATATTTGGAGCTACTAATGAATCTTTATGTGAAAAATTTATCTCAGCTACGCAAAATAAATTTGAAATGAGTATAATGGGTGAGTTGAATTTCTTTCTTGGTTTTCAAATAAAACAGCTCAAAGAAGGGATTATAATAAATCAAGCTAAGTACATTAAAGAGCTACTAAAAAGATTTGGAATTGATAATTCTAAAATCATGAGAACTCCTATGAGTACCTCAATCAAATTTGATGAAGATATTAATGGAAAACCTATAGATATGAAGCTATATAGAGGTGTGATTAGTAGTTTATTGTACTTAACTATTACCCATCCCGATATCATGTTTAGTGTTTTTGTGTGCTAGATTTCAAGTGAATCTAAAAGAATCTCATTTGCATGCTGTCAAAAGAATTCTTAAATATTTTAAAGGAACTATAAATGTAAGATTATTTTATTCTAGAGGAACCTTCTTTGAGCTTACTACTTATTTGGATGTGGATTTTGGAAGATGTAAATTGGATAGAAAAAGTACTAATAGAACTTGTCATTTTCTTGAAAAATCTTTAGTTTCTTGGGCTAGTAAAAAACAAAATTTGGTTGCCTTATCTACGGCCGAAGCAAAATATGTAGCCGCGGGAAATTGTTGTGCACAAATTTTATGGATGAAACACACTTTACTAGATTTTGGACTTAAGTATGAACACATTCCTATTAAGTGTGACAATACTAGTGTTATTAACATTTCTAAGAATCCTATTCAACACTCAAGAATGAAACACATTGATATTAGACATCACTTCTTGAGAGATCATGTTCAAAAAGGTGACATAACACTAGATTTGTGAATACCGAATATTAATTAACGGATATTTTTACAAAATCTCTTAATGAAGAAAGATTTTGTTTTATCAAAAGAAAACTTGAGCTTATAGACTCAAGTATATAGTTAATATTATTTGCATCAATTCATTTTTGAAAGGAGAAAGTCTCTAAATATTTTTCATGCACATATTGAGAGGAAGCTAATATAGTTTATCTTTTTGATGACGTCAAAAAGGGGAAGAATTTACATGACATGTTGATATGCGCTTAATGATTATCTTGCATTATATATTTGTTTTGTCATCACCAAAAAGAGAGAGATTATTAACCTCAAGGTTTCATATTTATTTTGATAATGACAAAACAAATTAAAATTATTATATATATATATATTTATATAATGGACAATATAGACAAATTATAATATTAAGTTTAATGTTTAACTACATACACTACATGTACTAGATTGTGAAACTGTCAAATTAGATATGTGTGTAGTAAATTGATTATATCTTATTATAAAAAAGTCAAAAAATAATAAAGTCAATTTTATATAAAACTATACTCAAATATCTTTATTTTGATATATAATTTATCTTATATACTATTTTATATTAAAGCAGTTTTTATATTAATTTCATATATTATTTTCTGAAAAAGTCAATGTTAAAATATGCACGATATTATCTTAACTAATAAACTATAATTTATGATATAAATAAAATTTTGAATTGATTTTATTTTTAAAGTAGATGTGTTGAGCTTTAAATGCATATATTATATGCACGATTTACACTTATAGAATGATAGATATAATATTTTAAAGTGGGCCATTCTGCTAAATTACACTGTCAGCAGACAAAATGAGTAAACTACAGTATTTTTATCATATCTCAAAATATAAAAATCAAATTTGTATAAATCTAGTTTTAAATGAAATTAGACGTTGTAAACTTTTCAACAATATATAATTTGTTATTTTTGAATACAAATTCAAATTTCTAGACAATTTTGAACTTCGCCAACAACTTTTGTCAAAAGCAATTTTACAGTCTAACATGTCGTTAAACTTTTGATCATTTCTCTCAAACGGCACACGATAATTCAATGATTCTTTTGCATTTGAAAATAGACTCATTGCGGAGAATTAAATAATTTTTTAATAAATTTTGAACATTCAAAATTATTTTATTTGAATTTTTTAAACGAGCTAATATACAGTTACTGTTGACAAATGATTTTATTTTCTACAAAGGCCAACGTCTCTTTGGTGTTTTTGCCTATAAAATGAGCCTAGATTGAAGGGGGAAGAACACAACAATAAGCTCTCAAAGTCTCATCAATCTCTCTCTAAAATTCTTTGTACTACATTATTTATTATTAGATCAAATAGTGCATAGAGCAAATTGTTATATTTTTTAGAGTGCCTCTTTGAAGTGAGATTATTTTTGTACTTGAGTGGTAGCTAATCTTACTTAAGAGAAATTGCTACATTTCTACTTCATTTCCATTACCATTTGTATTGGTGTTTAAAGCTCACCGAATCAAAGGTTTTGTAATCAGGATTTCTTGCCTCCGCCAAGTACAAGGGACTTTGTTTATATTTGGGATTTCTTGCCTCCGTCAAGTGCAAGAAATTTAGTAGAAGCTCGGCCAGTTGAAACTCGAGAGAGTGGACGTAGACTTAGATAGTAAGTCAAACCATTATAAAAGAGTTTGCATCCCCTATCCCTACTCTCTTTACTTTACTTAAAATTGTTTTATATTTATTGTTGGGTGAATTGTATAAATTTATTTGATTCAATATTTTTATTATTTCTTTTAATTTTTTTTACACTCTTAGCTTCTGTGATAAAAATCCAATTCACTCCTCTCTTGGGTTGCCTTTTGGGACAACAAATGTTAGCAATCTAGGAGACTACAGTTGGGCTTGATTAGTCCTACATTGATTCTGACAAGACATCTAATGCTTTAAGGAGGATGGAAAAGCCAAGAAATCAATGGGTGGATGCATCTATTTTCTTACGATAAGATATGCTTTACTTGCAAATTTATTATTTTGTTTTACTTAGAGATTGACTTTGTGATTGATAGTTTTCTCCTCACTTGCTTTTCATAGCAATTTTACCTCTACAACTGCCCCATCCTATCAGTTCCATCTGGGAATGAGCCTCCATTGATCAAACAGTAGAGGAAGAATCTCATTCAATGTTGCATCCTAGCAGAAAGAAAAAACAAGGTAACATGCCTATCTTTATTATCTCAATCTCTCACCTATGTTACTTGTGCTCCCAATCGTTTGTTTTCATTCTCGTATCTGTAGTTTTACAATCATCAATTAGTATTTGACGACCATGTATTTTATTTGCTATTTAACCTCTTAATTGTTCATAATCTAAGAGGCCCTTGTCTTAAAGGATGACAAGGAAGAACAAAAAGGAAGATAGGGCATTTCCACTTAGGGATTGAGGCACAAGGTATTTATATATTGCGTATGAAAATATTTTCTCATTATCCTTGTAATGTAAGTATGAAGTGCTGGTTTACTAACTATTACTTATCTCATTTCAGCTAGGCATAAAACTAGCTAAGCAATTGAAAGAACATATTGTATTTTTGGAATCACCGAACAAGACTTTGAAGATATTGACAATGAACTCACGCAGTTTGATATACCATCAAGTCCTTCATCTCCCTCACATTTTGACAAGTTGGAATTGGTTGTTGTTCCACAATCTGTAAAACATATGAATAAGGAGGAGAAGAAGAGACGGGATAAGGAGAAGGAGAAGGAGAAGAAAAGGAACAAGGAGGACAAGGTGAAGGATAAAGAGAATGAGAAAGGAAAAAGAGAGTAAAAGAAGAACATGAAGAGGGAGGAAAAGAAGAAAAAGGAAAACAAAAAGAAGAAGAAGAATTGAAGAAGGAAGAAAGGATAGAAGAAAAATGAGCAATTGAAAAGATAAAAGAGGAAGAAGAAGAAGAAAAAGAAAGGGAAGAAAAAGAAAGAGAAGGAAGATAAGAAGAAGGAGAAAAAAAGTTGGAGCCTACTCTAAAGAAGGAAAAGAAGAAGTTGGGGCCTCATTTGCTATACAAGTGTCAAATGTCAGTAGCTGAAAAATTATACAATTGAGTAAACAAGATTAGGCCTAGATTGAAAGGAAAAGGAAAAAGAGCATGCTTTAAAAAAATTGATTCATTACTACTGCAGCAAGCCAAGGAAGCCAAACACCAATAAGTAAGTATATGTCTTAAATTTAGATATATGTTTTTACAATTAAGTACCTATCCATGCATTTGTTTTTTACAATCAAGTAGCTATCATTTTATAGTAAAGGACATGCTTCTTTATAGCTGAGTACCTATTTACTTACGATTATCAGTGGTTACATATCCTATCTATCTAATTTTTTTAATAATCAGGCAATTGTCATTTTAGAATCACACACTTGTTTCTTTACAATTGAGCACTGATTTTTTTATGATCACTAGTACATGTATCCACTTTTTTTACAATCACCCATCAATGTTTTATAATTATACACTTATATCCTTACAATTGAGTACTTGCTTACTTACGATTACGAGTGGTCACCTGTCTCATGTTTCTGTTTTCTTACAATCAGGCAACCGTCATTTTATAATCACCCATCTATTTCTTTACAATTGTGCATTGGTATTTTTTATAAACATCAGTGCATGTATCTATTTTTTTACAATTATCCACCTGTGTTTTTATAATCACACACATGTTTCCTAACAATTGAGAACTTGTTTGCTTACAATTATGAGTGGTTTCCTATCCCATGCATCTATTTTCTTACAATCATGCGACTGTCGTTTTATAATCACCCACACTTTTTTTTTTAACAATCGAGCACTAGTTTCTTTGCTATCACTAGTGTATGCATTTATTTTTTTACAATTACCCCCCTATATTTTTATAATCACATATCTATTTCTTTACAATTGAGCACTAGTTTTCTCAATTACCAGTGCATGCATATGTTCTTTTATAATTACCCACTTGTGTTTTTATAATCATGCACCTATTTCCCTACAATTGGGCACATGTTTGCTGAGGATCACGAGTGGTCACGGGATCCATGTAACTATTTTTTTACAATCAAGTAACTGTCATTTTACAATCATCACCCACCTTTTTTGCAATTGAACACTAGCTTTTTTACAATCACTAATGCATGCATCTATTTTTTTATAATCGCACACCCATTTCCTTACAATTGAGTACATGTCTACTTACGATTATGAGTGGTCACAGATCCATGATTTGTTTTTTTACAATTAGGTAACTATCTTTTTATAATCACACACTTGTTTTCTTATAATTGAGTACCTGTTTACTTATGAATATGAGTGATCACAAGATCCATTCATCTATTTTTTTTTTTTTTTACAATCAAGTAGTTGTCGTTTTATAATCACCCTCCTGTTTCTTTATAATTAAGTATTGTTTGTTTTATGATCACTAATGCATGCATTTGTTTTTTTTATAATTAGGTAGCTGTCTTTTTATAATCACACAACTGTTTCCTTACAATTGAGTACTTGTTTGCTCACGATTATGAGCGGTCAGAGGATCCATGCATCTATTTTGTTTTACAATTAGGTAGCTATCATTTTATAATCACGCACTTGTTTCTTTACAATTAAGCATTGGTTTTTTTACGATCACTAGTGCATGCATTTGTTTTTTTACAATTACCCACCTATGAAACACACACATGTTTCAGTACAATTGAATGCCTATTTGCTTATAATTACAAGTTGTAATGGCTCTTAAAAAAAAAAAATTTTCATGGGTCGATTGCCGACCCATGCACTAGAGTCACTAAATTCCAGTCTAGAATTTGTACGACACCTGGCCTCAATGATACGCTCGAAGTCTTCAATGTCTACAATATGGGAATCACCGAGAAATTGCAAAGAGAGAAGGAAAAATCAAGAGAAATTTGCACCTAGTTCTTCCAAAAACCATATAGATAGGATGAACCAAATTTCGCGAGAAATCCTGGAAATCTGATCAATTGCTCATCGATTCGGTCTGCAAGTGATCTCATCACAAGTGAATCCACCATTTCCAGCATCTAATCGAAGCAAGTGAGCTAGTAAATTAAGCAATTTCAGTTTGGGGATGTCGGGTCCTATGTAGGAAACTGGGTCTGTTACTTGAGTTTCCGGGTAAGGAAGACAGACCTAGCTAATAGCCGGGTCTGTCTTGGGTTGGCTCAGTCAGTTCAGCCCAATTGGGCCAAAATCGAATTTCGATGGTCTAATTGGTCTAGTTGGAGACCCTTAGGCTAGTTCTTGAACTAGCACACGAGGCACCATCGGGGTAACCTAAGGTTGGGGCTTGAAGGTCACCGGTTCACAAGGAAATTGGCAAAATAGTGGTTGAACTGGCCAATTTAGTGATATAACGGCCAATTCAGCACTTCAAAAGGCCGGTTCAGGGTTCAGCTCGGCCCAGACTCAAAAGATGGGATCGATTCCCAGTCCAGGGAAGTTGGGGGAGAGGATTGGACCATAATTTAGTGGTGAACTGCTCTGGTTCACCAGAAATATTAGGAATTTATGGTTGAACCAGCCTATTTTAGGGTTTTTAAGCCCAGTTCTGGGGTTGGGAATGCCAGTTCACTTCTATTCTTTGGGGAAAATGGCTGGTTCAGCCTGGTTTTATGTAGTTAGGAGTTGGTCCAACCTAGTTTATGTGAATTTAACCTTGGTTCACCCTAAAATAATTGGATTTTGTGCTAGTTCAGCTCCGGTTCATGAGAAACATGATCGATTTAGCCTAGTTTCATGGGTAAAATGATCAGTTTAGTGGGGTTTATCAAGCATTTGATTAGCTTAGCCTTGTTTCATGTAGTTTGCCACCGGTTCAACTTAGTTTATGTGGATTTAGTCCTAGTTCATGGAAATTGGGGTCGTTCAGCCCGGTTCAATGAAGTTCTAATATAGGTGAGGTTGGTTTTAATTGGTTCATGGCCAGTTTGATCCGATTATGGGGTTTTGGGACCGAGTCATGTGGGTTTATGAATTTCAGAGGCCGGTTCGTCTCGGGCTAAAGGAAGTTCACTAAGGACACGGCCATATTTCAATTAAACGAACACCGAGGGCTAAGTAAGGATATTCTAGGTGTCTCAGGGTGAGTGTTGGGTGCCGGATAGGGGAGGTTCGGGACCATTGTCGAGATAGAGTCTTTTGAGGTGAGTTCTGATTTTGGTTTTTGACTATCTTTTGGTGAATGTAAATACACGTAGGGAGACGCGCCTCGACTAGTGAGCTGCCACTCTGGATTTTGGGTTCTAGTTTTGACATACACTATGAGTGATATTACTATTCTCTTTGTGTGTGTTTTAAAATTTTGTTACTTCTTTATTTGATGAAACTCTAATTTCTAATATTTATCTCGGGACATGTATTATGGTATATGTGTTGGACTTTGTGAAATGTTTACTATTGCATGAAACACCTCTATTAGATATATTTATTTGTGATTTCTGAACTACATGTCAGAGTACTTTGGTTTCTGACTTTGAAGAACACGGTGGTGTTTCAGCACTATGTACCCTCTGTGATTCTGATATGAGTTCTGATATGGGATCCCTATTTGAGATGTGATCTGTGATATGTGGTTATGTGATTCTAGTGCTTCCGACGTGCCATGGTTGTCGTGAGATGAGATTTGTGATAAGTTCCATACTCTAACCTGTGCTATGTTCGAAACCGTGCTATAATAAATTATGTTATTAATCGAGGCATATTCTGTGTACTGTGTCCCTTGCATGCCCCTGTATGGTAGAATAGCATTATCATTCACTGGATTTATACTCATCCATTTTTCCCCATCTCCAGATTGTAGCTCTAATCAGGTGCCGAGGCACTCAAGTGAGCGGGTATTAGTTTTTCGTGCTGACAGTGAGGCAGGGGCATTTTGTAAATCTTTTCTATGTATTATAGTAGCTCTATCTACTACTCGGATAGGGTTTGGCTTGGTTCTGTAATAAATTTGTATTAAACTATTTAACTAAAGTCGAGTATGTAATATTGTATGGGTTGTTCTCATAGAAGCTGTGTGTGTCTGAGGCTTATTAGGGTTAGTATGTCGGCCTTAGTGCCGATCACGTGCCAAAATGGGGAGTGACAGAGGTGGTATTAGAGCTTAGGTTAAATCTAAGGGCACATGGAGCTAGGCTTTTCGATAGTGTTTTTATTGTGATAGTGAGGGCTTCCCTTTCATAATAAAGGGATTGCTGAAGACCTCTTAGGGTATGTTCTGTGTCAATTCCTAAATGTCTTTTTTTTGATATTGAATTAAATTGTCATTCTGTTTTATAGATGGACCTTCTATGTGATGCGCCTATGCCCCTTCATGATACTGTAGACTTGGAAGTGTTAGGGAATCCCCAAGTGGGTTAGCCCCTCCACCGATGGAAAGGGAATGGGCTATTACTTCTTCTATGGGTCCTGATGTACTGGCTGGTATTCTAATAGGTATTTAGGGGATTCAGCGTATTATGATCGAGTTTATGGGGAATATTTCTAGTTCGAGTAGACCGCTAGCTCCAGTTAGCATCCCAGCAAGTACTACCCCAATTCCGGCTGTGACAGCATCAGATCAGTGCAGGTCTAGGTTTGATGGATATTTTTGTGACTTTTAACGAATGGAACCTCCTACTTTTTTTGGTTCTAATACAAAAGAGGACCCACACAAATTTTTGGACATGGTGGTAAAGATATTTGTGATCATTTAGTGTTCTGATACCCAACGAGTGGAGCTAGCGGCTTTTAAACTCTGCGGGATAGCTCAAGCTTGGTATGATCATTAGCTAACTGTTAGACTGACAAGATCCCCTCTGATGACTTTGGATGAGTTCCACGCTGAGTTTTTAAAAAGGGTTTTACCTAATAGCAGAAAAGTGGTGTTGGCGGGTGAGTTTAAGCGGCTTGCATAACGACCAGGGATGACCATATCAGAATACGAGGATGAGTTTACTTGTCTTTCTCGGTATGCTCTTGATCATGTTTCTGATGATATCACCCATGCTACAAGGTTCATTAAGGGATGGTCACATTCATTTTATTGGGTCTTGGCTTCTCATATGGGGACCTTTGGCTATGCTAGGGCAATTGAGGTAGCCCATGCAGTGGAGACCTTAGGGGTACCGGGGCAAGTTTTGGGAGACACAAAGACGAGAGCAAAGACTGAAGACTCTTTTAGTGGTAGCGTGGGTTTACAGAAAGGGTCCTTATTCCAAGGACAATGCCGCTCTTCTGGACATAGAGGGTCATCAGGCAGGCAGTCATCAGCTAGCATTGCCGCCTTTAGCGATCGTGCTTAGTCGGCACCTAGTTGCTCTAGTTGCAGGAAGGTGCATTTTGGGCAGTGTCGATGGGCGGCTAGGGCATGTTTTAGATGTGGCCAACAGGGCCACCAGATTAGAGACTATCCACTTACACGAGAGTGCTTAGACCCCTGGCCAGACAGCAGCAGCCTGTTATCAATGTGGTCAACAGGGCCACTTAGTCATGGACTGCCCATTTTCGCTGAAGGTTGTTTTGGCTACAGGTGCAACATCTCAGACTCAAAGATCTGTTAGAGCAGATCATCAGGTTCTCAGGGACAAGGCATAGGAGGTAGAGGTCGTGGGAGAGGCCAGGCCTGGGTCTATGCATTGACCAGATAGGACGCTCAAGCCTCTAATACAGTATTCACAAGTATGATTTCTGTATGCTCCCATGAAACATATGTTCTATTTGATCTGGGTTCTACCTATTCGTATGTGTCAGAGGTGTTTTCCATCTGATTCGAGAGGCCCCCAGAACAGTTAGACTGTGGTTTCATGGTAGCCACCCCAGTGGGGGAGATAGTTTGGGTAGAGTATGTATACAAATCTTGTTTGATTATGGTGGTTGGCAGGGAGTCCATGGCAAACCTTATTTTATTACCTATGTTGGAGTTTGACGTACTTCTTAGGATGGATTGGCAGGCCTCTTGCTATGCCACCCTAGATTGTCATCGGGAGACAATGAGTTTCACTGTACAAGGGGAGGCACCATTTATGTATCAGAGAGATTATTTTAGGACTCCGGCTCTTATTATCTCATTTATGATAGCTTAGAAATTACTCTAATAAGGGTGCCAAGGGTTCCTAGTGATGGTAAAGGACACGTAGATTAGGGAGCCACGCTTAGAGCAAGTACCTGTTGTTAATGAATTTCCTGATGTATTTCCTGAAGATTTGCTAGGTTTTCCTCCAGACCTAGAGATAGGATTCCGTATTGATTTAGTGCCGAGTACTCAACCTATCTTGATTTCTACATACCAAATGGCCCTGGCAAAACTTAAAGAATTAAAAGAACAGTTGTAGGAACTATTGGACAAAGGCTTCATTAGACCCAACACTTCCCATGGGGTGCTACTGTGCTTTTTGTTAAGAAAAAGGATGGGCATCTGAGATTTTGTGTCGATTGTCGGCAACTTAACAAAGTGATTGTGCGAAATAAGTACCCATTACCGAGGATTGACAATTTGTTTGATCAGTTAGAGGGGGTTAGATGATTTTCCAAGATAGATCTTTGTTCTAGGTATCATCAGTTGAAAATTAGGCAGGGAGACATTCCTAAGATGGCCTTTTGGACCCCATATGAACATTATGAGTTTTTAGTAATGTTTTTCGGGTTAACAAACGCCCTCGCTGCATTTATGGACTTAATGAATTAGGTATTTTATGCATTCTTGGATAGTTATGTGATAGTATTTATTGATGGCATTTTGGTGTATTCAAAAAGTAAGGAAGAGCATGGGGTGCATTTACGAGAAGTTCTGCAAACTCTGAGATACCATCGGTTATACGCCAAATTCTCAAAATGTGAATTTTGGTGCAATAGTGTGGTATTTCTTGGGCATGTGATATCGAAACAGGGAATTTTGGTTGACTCCAACAAGATAGAGGCCATCTAGCAGTGGCCAAGGCCATCTTTGGTTACTGAGATTCATAACTTCTTGGGTTTAGCTAGCTACTATCATAGGTTTGTACAAGATTTTTCTAAGATAGCTACACCTTTGACCCGTCTGACTCAGAAGAATGTTAAGTTTGTGTGGTCAGACGCTTATGAACAAGGTTTTAAAAAACTTAAGGATTGTTTGACTTTGACTCCAGTGTTGGCTTTGCCCTCTGAGACAGGTGAATTTTCTATCTATTGTGATGCCTCTCGGGTAGGACTAGGATGTGTTCTGATACAGCATGGATGAGTTTTAGCTTATGCATTAGGTAGTTGAAAAATCATGAACAGAACTATCCTACCCACAATCTTGAGCTAGTGGTGGTGGTATTTGCTCTAAAGATATGGAGGCACTATTTGTACAGTGAGCCATGCAAGGTTTATACTAACCATAAAAGTTTGAAATATATCTTCAAGTAGAAGTATTTGAATCTTTGGCAACGCAGGTAGTTGGAATTCCTTAAAGATTATGGCTATACCATTTTATGTCACCTAGGGAGAGCTAATGTGGTCACGGACACGTTGAGCCGTGTGTGTCTAAAGCTTACTAGGGCTGGTGTGTCAACCTTAGTGCTGGTCACATCTCAGGATGGGGCGTGATACAAGTGGTCACCTATTCCATACATCTATTTTCTCACAATCATGCAGTTGTGATTTTATGATGAGACAACTGTTCCTTACAATTGACCACTTGATTTTTTTATGATTCCTAGTGGTCACCTATTTCCATGTTTGCACTTTCGCTTGTTTTTTTTATAGTCATTGAATTTTAGTTTTATAATCAGGCACCTCTTTCTTTACAATTATTCTTTTGCTCCTTTTTGTTATCTTGTATGGTAGATAAATGGTTGCCATGTATAGTACATTGGCTAAAAGTGATTTGCGCACACTTTTTCTCAGGTAGCGAGTCTTCGACTTGGTAAATATTACTTACATCCCCTTCAAGTGTTGATTAGTTTTATATTTTCTTACAATACTTGTGATGGGGGATCTTTAGGTTGTTGTGATGTTTGCTATACAATTTTGGAACAATGAAAATTGAGAACTATTTGGAGTTGTGGAGAGACATCATATTTGCTTCATTTATGGTTAGAACTTTAAATGCACTTGCTTATATTTGATTTTTAAAATATCACAAGTTTATGATTTGTAACATTTACTACCCCATCGACCAAAGTTGTGCATCATTTCGAGAGAGATAGCAATGGCAGGTTCATGGAAAGTGTGTTTGGTTACTTTGTTATGGGATATGATGTTTTTGGGTGTCGATGGTAAGTTCAAAATATGACACTTTACATGCACGCGCAACCAATTTAGCATAAAAAAGAAAATGATTTTTATGTGTCAGACTCTCTTTGTGACCATAGGTAGTACTACCAACACTATATAGAAGTTATTGGAGTTGTTATTTTTTGGATCTCGCTGAAGGGTTTACGTATGTTCTAGACTCCATGTACAATCCCAAGGAGAATCCAATGAAAGAATTGGACTAGTTTATGATATAAAAATAATGTACTATATACCTTTTGCTTTTTATCTTCTTTGTTTGATGTTGCATATCTTATGTGATGTTACTTGTTTGGCTAGACTTCACAATTTGATCTATTAATGCAAGCATTTAACCATGGCCATGATGATCCAATAAGGATCGTGTGCATGGATGTCCCTCAACAAAAGAACACATGAATGTGAAGTACTTGTTTGTTATAATATAACTATCTTCTCTCATTATAAAAACATTATTAATGTGTTGTATAACTAATTATGAGGTACACATGCTCAAATTTATGCAATCTTTGAATAATATACCCCTAGAAGATTATACCAATGTAAGTGCTTGTCCTTATAAAGATTTACATCCTCGTACATATGTAAATTAACACCTACAATTTGATTTCAGGATTTTACATTAAATGCCTAGATACAATATGTTTTGAATTTGGTAACACATCTCAATAATGAACATAGGTCGACCGTTCTCAAACGGGTATCAGTATGAAACAAATTTCATTAGATCTCTCTCTCCTTACGAGAATATGTATGTAAATTCTTCATTGGACTGAAGTTTGTATGGATGAATCTAAAACTTCTATTCTTGATGCTTTATTTTATTTAACAAGGAGAACTACGACATGTTGAGTGACTCTGATGCTGTAGACAATCTGGACAAAGTAGTAACTAAGGTGAGTTATTTGAATAAACCATACAACAATCCATCCATCTACTAACTTCATCATTAGTAGTCCTAAGTCTATTAGTTTATAATTAGTTTACAGGAAGGTCCCCATTGCCATCAATGCTTTGTTATATTATAATGAGGGAGCCATTTCTTTACTATGAGTGATCTAATATTTTTTGTAATATATCCATTATTTTACAATCATTATACAGTGAAGCTCTCTTGCTTATTCTCGAGTGTTGTAGGTATTAGAAGATTTGGACTGCAGCGATTGTAAGTAAGCAGTATTTCACAAGCTTAAGTAAGCAACAACTATATTATTAACATTGGCGTCAACATATGTTACTGCAATATCGTGCAGCAATTTACAATTATGTACTGATATTTTATAATCATATAATTGTTATCTATTTACAATCAAATTTGGTACAATCAAAACTTTATAATCATGCTAAGACAGAGACAGATATGTCATAATATTGTCCATATAACTGTAGCTTTAAGCACGTGATCCCTAATCTCATTATTGGGATGCCTCACCTAATCCAAAGCGTATTTCGCCTGAGCTTGTTGCAAGAATTCCTTGTACAAAATATACAATGTAAACATGCATAGGTATAAAGATAGTAAAGTATTTATGTAGATCGCCACTTACATCCGTATAGTTTTCTAGTTGTTTGTTATTTCTATAAATTTTAACACATATGTCTCACAGTTACGGTTACAACAAGTATTGTATAAAAAAACATATCCCTAATTCTAAGATATATTTCACTGAATGTAAATAAACACTGATAGTGATTACAAAATGCAAGCAATATATGACTGTAAAAAAATAAGTGGAGGACCATAACAAAATAGGTGTGATCTTGTAACAATACAGATCAGTGATTGCAAAAAAAAAAAAAAAAAGGACGAGGATTGTAATAAAACAGGTGACATATTGTAACAACACATATCAGTGATTGTACGAAAACTAATCTGTGAGTGTAAGAAAATAGGTTGAGGATTGTAACAAAACATGTGCTAGACTAGTGGTTGTACAAAACAAGTTAAGATTGTAACAAAACAGATGCCTAACATTAAAATAACTTGTAAAATGATTATAAAATAATATTACTTAATATTGGTAAATAGAGTTACCTTTCCACTATATCCTTCCTTGGCTTGTACCAGCAGTAATGGATCAATTGTTTCAAAATCTAATCTATTTGCCTTGTTAGCTTCTTTTGCGATGCAATTGGCTGAATAGTTTGCTAACTATTGATGTTCACCACCGAAAGTACACCGAATGAGGCTGGGATTTTCTCTTTCTCCTCTTTTATTTGTAAATTACCTTCTTTCTCATCATTGTTGTCCCCTTGTTGTTCTCCTTCCTTCTCCTCCTTTTCTATTTTTTTCTCTTTCTTCTTGTTCTTTTCGTTCCTCCTTCTCTTATTTGATTGCAAACTTTTTTTGTTCTTCTTGTTCTTTTGGTTGTCCCTCATCACACTCATTAGCATCATCATCATCATCATCTTCTTCTTCTACTTCTTCTTCTTCTTCTTCTTTTTCTTCTTCTTCTTCTCCTTCTCCTTCTCCTTCTTTTTCTTGTTCTTCTTCTTGCTCCAAAACTTTTTCTCCCTCCCCTTATTCTTCTTAGCCTTCTTCTGGCTCTCCTCTTTGTTCATCTAATTTCATAAGCTGTGGAACAACAACCAATTTCAAGTTGTTAGATTGTGAGGAAGATGATGAACTTGATGACACATCAAGCTGCATAGTTCATTGATAATATCTTCCAAAGTCTTGTTCAGTGAATTTAGAGATTTGACATGCTCTTTTAATTGCTTGACCAGTTTTATGCTCAGCTGGAAAGAGATAAGAAAATAGTTAGTGAACCAACGCATCATACTTACATTATAAGGATAATCAGAAAATGCATTTGTACATAGTGTATAAATACATTGTGTCTAATAGTCTGAGTAGAGATACCCTGTCTTCCTTTTTTATCTTCCTCATCATCCTTTAAGATAGGAACGTGTTGGATTATGAACATTTAGTAGGTTAAATAGTAAATAAAACACTTGGTCATAAAATACTAATTGATAATTGTGAAATTATAAGGACAAGATTGTAAACATATGGTTGGAAGCATAAATAAAACAGGTGAGAGATTGTAAAAATAAAGATAGGCATGTTAACTTGTTTTTCTTTCTACTAAGATGCGACATTGAATGAGATCATTCCTCTATTGTTTGGTCAATGGAGGCTCATTCCCAATTGAAACCAATGGGATGGGATACTTGTGAATGTACAATAGCTATGAAGAACAAGTGAGGAGAAAATTATCAATCACAATATCAAACTCTAAGGTAAAAAAATTTAAATTTGCAAGAAAAGTATATCTTATCATAAAACAATAGACGTATCCAACTATTGATTTCTTCGCTTTTCCATCTCCTTTGAAATATTGAATGTCTTTACAGATCCAATCCAAAACAAATTGAGCCCGTTTGTAGTCTCTTGGATTGCTAACATTCACAATGATTGCCAACTGTTTGGGTGTTGGCCCATTTTTGGATGTTGAGCCAAGCAAGACTGTTAGGACATATAGAATGAAAGACCTCCAAGACATATTGTTCACCCTATTTGCCATAATATTCCATTTAAGGGAGGGGATATTAATGTTATTAAGCTCTAAAACATCACATGGGAGCATCTTCTTCTTCAAAATTGTCACCGACTTCCACGTGAAGGAATGCCAAGTACATTACCTATATCCCTCAGCATGACTTGTACCTTTGACCCTAAAAATTTGCCCACCTTCGTTGGCAGTCAAATTCCATGGCCAATTGCTTTATATTGTCCAACCCCATAAACTTGCAGTCCACATGTAACAAGCCCCCAAATCCCATCAGTTTGATGTCCCCCCCAATCATCAGTTAGTCTTGCAACCTCTGAAACTTATAGGGAGAACACCACATACGAAAAGCACCCTATTATAAAACACAAATCAAACATTTAGTCTTAAATCACTAAAATATGATTGTAACAAAATAAGTCACCAATTGTAAAAAAAAAAAAAAAAAGCCCATAAATATAAGCCAACAAATGACTGATTGTAAAAAATAGGTACATAATTGTCCAAAATCACTAAAGCATGACTTTAACACGATAGATCACCAATTGTGAAAGAACAGATAAGTGACAATAAGAAAACATATGACTACTTATAAATAAAATTAAAATCAAGCAATTTAATTTTACTAAAGTATGATCATAACATCACAGATCACCAATTGTAAAAAAAAAAAAAAAAAAAAAAAAAAAATACAAACAAACAAACAAATACATAAGTATAAGAAAACAGATGCTTAATTATAAACAAAATTGCTACATAGACCAAATTCACTGAGTGATCATAACACAATCAATTACTAATTGCAAAAAACATCTTCAAAACTATCAAAAGACAATACTAATTGTAATTAAAATACAAATCAAACTTGGTCCAAATTCACTTAAGCATGATCACAACAATACAAATCTCCAATTGTAAAAAAGTAGATACATAACTATAAGTAGATAGATGACTGATTGTAACAAAGTAGGTACATTATTCAAAATCACTGAAGCATGACAGTAATACAACATATCACCAATTATAAAATAATAGATAAGTAACAATAAGAAAATAGATGACTGATTGTAAATAAAATTAAAATCAAGCAGTTTAAGTTAAGTAAAGCATGATCGTAGCATATCAAATCACCAATTATAAAAAAAAATAGGTACATAACTATAAGAAGATAGATGTCTGATTGTAAACAAAATTGCGACATAAACCAAATTCACTGAGTGATCATAACACAACAGATCACTAATTGTAAAAAAAATCTACGTAACTACAAGAAGACAGATGCTGATTGTAAATAAAATACAAATCAAATTTAGTCCAAATTCATTGAAGTGTGATTGTAACATAATAGACATAACAGTAGGAAGACAGATATGTGATTGTAAATAAGATAGGTACAAAGTCTAAATTTATCTAACCATTATTTCAACGCAACAGATCATCAATTATAAAAACACATATCACTAATTGTAAAGAAACATGTGTACACTTCCAAATAAAATGGTGCAAAGAACAAATAATGTCAAACTTATAGTAAGCCCTTTTTTGCAACAGGTGCCTTGGGTGGGATGCCGAGATTATTCATATCAGCTTCTCACTTTCTTTTGGCAGATACTTTATACTCCTCATTATCATTAGAGGGCAAAGTATTCCATGCATCCAACATGGCATGATGCCCAAGTCAAACAAAATTAGATCTATACTTCTCTTTGTTCTCAATGATGAACATTTGTCTGAACAGATCCTAACTGGTCACATGTTTTGGTTTGCAAGCAAGAGTACCAGTAGAATCAAGCTTTCTTTTTGGTGCCATGTATAGCAAACAAAAATAGAGCATTATCAACCCATGGCTATATGATTGTAAGAAAATAGATATTTGATTGTAAAAAACCATCGAAGCAGTTGTAATGATACAGATTATAAATTGATGTATGAAAATAGTTAAATGATTGTAAAGAAATAGGTATGTGATAGTAAGACCTAACAAATGAAATCAAGATTGAACATAAGTGATTGTAAAAAAAAAAAAACAAAAAAAAAAACAAAAAACAAAAAAAACAAAAAACCTAACCTATTGTACATGCACATCAATGCCATGGTCAATATTCACAAACAAAACATTAACTAAATAAAAGCCCATGAAGGTCCATATGCTTGGTCCATACCATGGTCAATACTCACAAACCAAATATTAACTAAATAAAAGCTCATAAAGTTCCACATCAAACATGATTGTCATGGTCAATACTCACAAACAAAACTAGAATTGAACTCATGAAATTGCAAATGCATGGTCAATGTCATGGTCAGTGCTCACAAACAAAAACATCACTTATATATAATATTGAATCTAGTTGCTAGGTCGCTTATTAGTGTTTGGTTGGTCGTCCTTCGAAGGCAAAGGTAGTGATTAGAAGTTTGTTGATGGTGAAATGCTCATTTCTCACAAGCTCAATTGTTGGTCGATCAGTCACTGCTGGTAAGTTGAGGGCTTCGTCTGAAGGGAGCAATTGAGATTGTATGGCAATAAGTTCAAGTGATTGCATGTAATGAAGTAGGGGGTAAGGTGGGAAGCTTTTCAGGCAATTATTTATACTGGATTTAAAACAAAATTCATATTTGGCCCCTGATAAATCCAATTTATATTATACTTTTGTGCTTAATTTTATTAGATTTATCAAATATTTTTCACTATTTGAGGCTAAAATGGGTTTATATTTGATCAAATTTGTTAAATTCTTCAATTCCCCATTAATTGAGGTAACATGAATGGATTTTAGTGAATATTGGGCAATCTTATATTGAATTTCAAATCTTCTTATGTAGGTCAATTTGGGGCTTCAATAGGTCAAAATAGAATGTGAAGTATGGAAACTAGTTTCAAAGCTTTAATCTATTCCAATCCAACTTAACAAAGTTGCTTGAGGTGATTTTCAGTAAATTCGAGGGAATTTGTTGCTTGAGATGAAGTTAAGTCAAGTTTTTGACTTTTCAAATGAAAACTAGGTCATTGGAGGGTCAAATTAAAGAATGAGATTTGGAGACCAAGCCTAAAGCTTTTATAGAGTTCATTGTAGCTTAACAAATTTGCTAGGAAAGGTTTTGGGTCAAGCCAAGCTTAATTAGAGCTTAATTTCGAGGAAATGTTATTTTTCAGGTGCAAATGGAGTTGCAACAGCAGTAGTCCGGAGAAAAATATTCATAACTGGAGCTAGGAGACTCAGATTGGGGCATTTCAAAAAGTTTTGAAAAGGCAAGAAAATGATCTACAACTTTCATGTTTTGCCCTCAGTCTAGTTCATCCCAGAAGGCCCTCGAAAATAAGCCAAAGTGCAGCAGCAGCAGTGCAGCAGCAGCAGTTTTACTGCTTGCTGCTATTTTGAAGAAAATGTCATAACTCTGGCTACAAAATTCGGATTGAGATAATTCTTGAGGCATTGGAAATTTAAGAGAGAAAGATAAAACTTTCATGTTTTGATCTCAATCCAGTTCTGCACATAAGACTCTCGAAATTGAAGTAACAAAAGTTGGCAGCTTGCAAGAGTAGCAGCAGATTTTAGAAGATGCAGCTTGGAGAAGAAAATTCATATCTTGAGCTAAAAATTTCGGATTGGGATGGTTCAAGATGTTTTGAGAAGCTGAGAAATAGTTCTACAATTTTCATGTTCAAGCCTTGATCAAATTCAGAATATAAAGTGCTCAAAATTGAGGAATAACTTCAGCAGTACTGTAGCAGCAGCAGCAGTTTTACTGCTTGCTGCTGTTTTGGAGAAAGAATCATAACCTGGGTTAGAAAATTCAGATTGATCTGATTCAAGAGTCTTTGGAAAGATAAGAAGAAAAGCTACAATTTTTATGTTTGGGGCTCAACTTAATTCAGAATGTAAGCTGCCCAAATATCAGATAAAACCCTCATCCTATGCTTAATTTTCAGTTCTGTAGAATTTCACTCCATGGTCCAGTTCAGTTGTAGAAAAAACATTATAACTTGAGGTAGAAAACTCAGATCAAGATGATTTAAGATTCTATGGAAACCACAGGAAAATCTCTACAACTTTCATGTTTTTCTCAAAATCTAATACAGCATAGAAAGGGCTCAAAATGTAGCAAACAGTGGTAGCAGTCAGAGCAGTTATGCAGATTTTTAACAGCAACATATTGGAAGAAAAAAATTCATAACTTGAGATAGAAAATTCAGATTGTGATGATTCAAAAGGCATTAGAAAGATAAGAAATAATTCTACAACTTTTATGTTTTGGTATTAGTCCAATTCAGCTTGTAAAATGTCCAAAAGTTTGAAAGAAGAAAACAGACTTACATATTCAGCAACAACAGCAACATTAGAGTTTGCAGATCCAAATCCAAACACTCATGACCCGAATGGAGGATCCAGATCCATGTCCATAACCCTAAATTGGGATCCAATTGAGTTACAATTCTTGCAACAATACATGACCGTTGGAATTCAAAGCCAACCAACCGAACCACTCCATTCCATCAAAAACCAACAAGATTGATGATTGTTTTGGAAGAGTTGCTGCTGTCTAGGCATGGGCTGAGCATGGGCTGTGCAGAGGATAGCAGGAATGGGTGAGAAAGCAATTATTCAGTAAGGGAGGAGGGTTTTCTCAAAGGTTTTTTGTCTGCCAGACGAAATTACAGCATAGGAGGGAGACAGTAGAGATTTTTCTTTCAGCTGGTTTTACAGCTTGAGAGAGAGGTTTTGGGGGTGGTTCTAAAACTAGAGATGCATGAAATACAATAGAAAAGAGCTACGAAATTGCAGCAGAAGGGAGGCACAAAAATCAGCAGGGGAGTGGCTAAAGAGAGGGAGAAGAGACTTAGAAGAAAAACCTACAGATTTTCTCTCCAACTTAGCTTTTCTCTCTCTGTTTTTTGTCAGCATTTTCAGCACACTTCTCTAATTGTATTTTCATTCTAAATGCATGAACCCATGATGAATGTTGAATGTATTGTTAATGTTTTGTGCAACATGATGGAGTAAAACTCTTTGTTGAAGAAATGGTATAGCTATACCACCTGATTTTGCTTAATAATATGCATTGAAATTGTTGATTCTAGGGTCCTGAATTTTTTTTTAGTTTGTGAGCTTAAGGGTGTTTGCAAGATATTATGATTTTCAGCTTAGTATGGCATGTCAAGAAGGATTAAGTTGAAATTTCAGATTATTTGCAAAGCTGATTTTGTGAAAATTTGAAGAAAAGTTGAATTAATGAGATCAAATAATACTAACCTTAATGCTATTCAGTTTATAATTGGTATTTTCAACCTTGTTATCGTCCAGTAGGAGTGGCTAGGTGGGATTTATTGATTTTAATTGAATTGAATTTTGAATGTAATTTTCAATTATAAGTCAATGTATTGTTTGACACAGTTAAGATTGAGTAGTTCGGTAGAATGCCTAATTTCTACTGTGTGGTCTGTTTAGGTAATCCTGTAAGATGCTTAATCGAAAGGGATTTTACTAATCTTAATGCATTTTGGAATTGAGTAAATTAGGTGGGGTTCGGTAGACACCAATGAAGATATTAACTTTCAAGATAGATTAGTCAATCCGGTATGAAGGTTAATAGTTTCGGAAATCTTGCCATCTTATATATTTTAGCAACCTTAGATTCCATTTTAATTCATAACATCAAGCAAAATTAAGGTAGTACTGGCGAAATCTTCTCCAAGGGTGTCTCTCGCATATTTTCACTTATATCTCTCTCTTGCATAATCTCTTAATTTTCCTCACTAGTTAGAAATTTTATTTTTTATTTTTATTAAATTTTTGCAAACTCACTTTTCTCTCAATTAATGCCTAAGTTAGGTCAAAATTTGCAAATTAATCAAAATTAGTCCTCGTGGGATCGACACTCTATTTCATCACTTGATTACTTGTAATGGCTGGTGCACTTGCCAATTAGGCGTGCTAAGTGCGCAAAACCCTTATAGTTCTTATTTTGTTATAATCATGCATCCCCTTGGTTTTAAGCTCTAGCTTTAAAGATCCCACCTACTCTTTCTAAGTGTCTAAGGATAAGAGGTAGTTTATATGGCCATCCTGGACACAATCTACCTCACACACATAATTAGTAATCTAATGACTAGTAAATCTCTTGCCACTGTGTTATTATTTTACAATTACCTGTTTGTTATATTATAGTTTCATATCTGTATTTTTGCAATTACAAATCTATTATTTTATATTCCCTATCCATTAATGTTCCCATATTCATTTCTGAGTGTCTGAGATGCATGGGATACAAGGAGGTAAGCAAAATCCCTTCCCACCTATAACAATCGGGAATAATTAAGGAAACTTCTCTGTATAGTGATTGTAATATAACAACTAATCAATTATAAATTAACAGCTCTCCAACTGTAAGAAAGCGGCTACCTAATTGTAAGAAAATAAAAGAATGATGTTAGGTTTCTTGTCATAGATGCAACTAATATAAAATTGTGTAGTGCATGAGATACTAGGAAGCAAGCCAAACCCTTTCCTACCTAAACCAATCGGGAACAAGGAAAGGAATTTCCCTATAAATGATTGTAATGAAACAGATGCCCTATTATAAAATAACTAATACATAATTGTAAGAAAGCAGCTACCCGATTGTAATCAAATAGAAACATGATTCAGTTTTCCGATCACAGTTGATGCTAACATAAGATTTTGTAGTGCATGGGATATTAGAAAGTAAGCCAAATCCTTTCCTACCTAAAACAATCGGGAACAAGGTAAGGAACTTTCCTGTACAGTGATTGTAACGAAATGGATGCCCTATTATAGAATAATTGATCCATGATTGTAAGAAAGCAATTGCTTGATTGTTATCAAACAGAAACATGATTCAGTTTTTCAGTCACAGTTGTTGCTAACATAAGATTGTGTAGTGCATGGGATACTAGGAAGGAAGCCAAATCCTTTTCTACCTAAAAAAATTGGGAACAAAAAAAGGAGCTTCTCTGTACAAAGATTGTAACAAAATAGATGCCCCATTATAAAATAGTTGATCCATGATTGTAAGAAAGCATATGTCTGATTATAAGAAAACAGAAAAATGATGTTGATTTTTCTGATTTAAGATTGTGAAGTGAATGGGATACTAAGACAAGCCAAATCTTCTCCTACTTAAATTGATTGGGATTAAGGATGGGAACTCTCCTGTACAGTGATTGTAATAAAAACAACTGTCTAATTATAAAAGAACATATCTTTGATTGTAAAATAATAGAAAATGATGTCAAGTTTCCTATCACGTTTACTGCTCACTTAAGAATAATAAGTGCCCAGGATGCTAGGAGGCAAGTCAAATCTTCTCCTACTTAAATTGCTCTATATTAACTAAGGGAACTTCCTTGAGTAGTGATTATAATAAAATGGATGACAGATTATAAAAGAATTGATCCATGGCTGTAAAACAATAGATGCCTAGTTGTAAAATAATAGATTTTTGTAATAATTAAATTTTATTAATTTACAACCACAATTGTAACCAATTACAATTATTGGCTATATCAAAACAATTATAATTATAAGACAATCACAATTGTAAACAATTATATTATTGGCACTATCAAAACAACTTCACAAATTGTTTCACACTTGACTATCTTCATCACGTAGGTTTGGATTCTTACACTTACTGTGATTATGACCACTTTAAAAGCATTAAGAGCAATAGTATTGTTGTTTGTTACTAAATTACAACTCTCTCCACTTCTTTTGTAGCCTGTCAGGTGGATTTGATGTCAGAGACAGATGTATAAATTCATATGTCAATTACAATTCAAGGGGTATGTACTCCAAATTTGGCATGTTGGTTGTGTCAACCATTAGCATTGTGTGGTCATATATCCTTATTTAGACTGTTTGGTTATAACATTTATGTACAAAAGTATATAAATTTTCCTTCAATTTTATTGCAGCGCAAGCATGGCTATATAGTATTCCACACAACTGTCATTCTATATAGGAGCACAACTAATGATGCACATTTACAATAAGGTCATGTTCAACGGTTTAAATCTGGTACTCATGCTGACCATATTGTATCGCATTCACACTAATACTAAGCTAGACATTCTCCAATAATTTCTTCTCCACTTTCAGGACCACACCATTCTTCCAATTCAACATATCTTTCTTAGCCTGAAAAAGTTTTATGACTAGCTTCTTATAATGTTCCTCCATGAACTGAAATAGGTTGTGCCCCCTTTCCTTTACAACGGTAGTTATCTTTTCTCATTGCATGTGAGGGAATTTTTGACAATGCCCAATTGTCCACATTTGAGCTACTTTTCACCTAAGCCAAAATTTTGGGTAAAAATAACTATAAGGTATCCATGGCATGATTGTATTTATAATCAATTTTAGCATATGCCACTTGGTCTAATATGTACAATGCATATTATTTAGTTCTCTTAATGATCGGCAGTGCTTCTTTACTTGGGCTATGAAGTTTTCCTTGATGTGCCTATAATAAAAAGCATGGCAAGAATGTCCAAATACTGTGCCAACTGCACTTTTTATTACTTTGTGCCTGTCCGAAATTATGGTGACATCCATTGTTCCCACCGCCTCTTTCACATTCAACAAAAAACATGTAAACTCTTTTACTGTTTCCCTAAAAATAGCACCATTTGCTAGTGGACACGGGTCATTATCTACATTAATAACATTTACAAATAATAGCGTTCCCTTGTATGGACCACTCAAATTACATCCGTCAATGAACAACATATGTCAGCATCCATTGTGAAATCTTCTCAACAAGAAGTCATCTACAATAAATAGACACTCAAACCTTCTATCTTTAGAGTATTCTCATACTGCCATTGTGTTGAGGTTTGTGTCTTGGAGCCTCTGACAAAACTGTGTGGTTAGCACATATGACTCTTAGGGATCTCTATACAGCTCCACAATTGATCTTTCTTTACACCTCCATGCCTGTTTATATGTCAAATTTATTCCAAGCTCACTAATGAACTCACCACAAAGTGCATTAGGACTTGCATCGAGCACTCTTGAGAATTTATTCTTGGCAATTGACGCCAACAATTTAGCATTGCGCCAATGTTGGACATTGATTAAATCTTGAGCCGACTAATAATGTCTGCCTTCAAAGTGCAAACAATCAAGATATTCATATTGTGAATTCTATACATAATTAGCTCCTAATGACATCTCTTGGCCTTGCATGAAACGTGCATTCTATGGAGAAAAATTCACAAAAACTTTTATTCAAAACCATGGGCCAAGCTGAACTTGTATAGTACAACACTTAGTTTTTCAACATTCTCAAAAGCTTGCCCTTTTCCAGTAATAACAGACTCATATTACACAAAGGCAAATGTTGCCATGGATGATATCGAAGGTGAAGGCAAAGAAAAAATGTCCAAATGTTAACATACTTGACTGCATGTTAATCCCTAGCTGCTACTATAATTAACCACATAGGAGTAAATTAGAGTAATTGTAATAAGATTGACAAAAATAGATAGCGGATTGTTAACAAATTCATACAACATTGTAAATAACAGATATAATACTGTAAAATAACAAATATATGATTGTAAAATAACAGTTTTGTGATTGTAAAATAACAGATGTAGCTGTCATAAAGTAATGGACAAAAATATTGTAAAATAACGTATACTAATGTCACGCCCCAAACCTAGGCCCATGACTGGCACCAGGGTTCATCAACCCTGGTAAGCTTCATAACACTAAACATGCAAAATAGTTTTCGCCTCATTTAATATATATATATATATATATATTAATTTCTATATGCACAAAATCAAGATCTTGTCTAAGAATAATAAAAGGAGTTACTAGAATACAAATAGATACAATATAAAAGTATGCCTGTACATCAAGTAGATTGGCATGAAACAAGCTCTGATACCAACACGATAGCCGAGATGTGAGTCGCGAAACTCAGTGAGGAACAGATTATACCTATTCTAACCATGCTAGGATATGCATCGTAACACATACCAAAACATACATATAAATGCACAGTGAGTAGTTCATGTATATCAAACCGTATATGTGAGAGTATCATTATGTGCAACAACCCTATCTCATGGTAGAACACATCATGCCTGAGGTATCATAATCTCATATTGGACTCAAGGCACTCACTATTGGACGCTACATATCACCATCCTCCAGTACAAGCCCTTGACATCCCAATCTTCTCACATATCCATCTCACGACATAGTATATCATGTTAGACGTAGCCAATCACTAGGTGTTACATATCACCGTCCCCTAGTGCAAGCCCTTAATGTCCTAATTTCATCACATGATACGATTCCCCACATGTACAATAGAAACATTTTTACACAAACACAATATATAGTTTATATATCTATATATTGAGGTCAAACATGTTATCTCTAAAAGGCTCACTATCATTTCAAAACACATCAATTCATATCCCAAAAATTTTGTATATGTCAAAATACAGTTTATACATCAAAACCAGAATTCATGCCATAAATCGCAGTTAGGAAACACAAGTATAGAAAAGGTATAATCACTTGTAGTACAAGATCGAGCCAAAACCTAAGTCACCCATAAATGACTCAGTAGTCAACGTGTGCCTCTGTTGATATACCTACAACTGCAATAGCACACAATCAAGGCCAATACTAGAATCAACTCAAGAAAGGACTCAACTACCCATAAATAGGTTCTAAACCCATTCTAGGACCCTAGCACACATCCCAAGGTTCATTACCCACTACCCAAAAACCACATGACTCAAGAGCACCCATCCATTTCTCTTAAAAACCCTTAAACCACAACAAAGCAATCTCCAAAACCGTTGAACTAGCTTGAACCTACCTTAAACTCCTTTAAACTAGCTTTGAACAGGCCATGAACACCTAAGGATCAGACTGAATTGCCTTCAAATACCACTGAATTGGACTAAACCAGCCTCAAAACCCTAAAATTAGGCTAAACCAAACATTTTGCACACTAAACTAGCTTAAACAACATTGAATCGGCCAATTTTTTGGTAAACCAAAATCCCCAGAGTCGTGAAATGGTACAACCTTCCCAGAACCAGTCAAGGTTCCCATTAAATCGGCTCTGCCTTAAATTAGTAGCCCTGGATACTTTATCCCAGCCCTGGTTTTACTATTCTAATGATATCCTATTCTATCCCTGGATAGCATATCCCAAAGTTAATTTGTTGAGTTGACTTGTTAAGTTAACTAACTAATTCTGGTGGGTCGAGTTGGCTCACCTAAAACTCGGCCTAACCCTAATCATCTTGGGTCGGCCCAATTGCCACGACCTAAGCCCACTAGCCTACCCCAACTGATCGAGCCCAGGCCCAACAACTAGCATAGCCCACACTTGAGCCCAGCTTAACTAAGTTGACTCGATGAGTCAATTTAACGTGGCTGAGCTAACACAACACGAACCCAAACACTATCCGGGTTTATCTTTGTTGCCCAAAAACTTAAGTTTCCAACCTGGTTCCACAACTCTGTACCTAAAGCCAATAAACTCAAAATTTGAAAAGTTTTAAAGCCTACTTTGATCAATTGATGGCCAAGGAATGTAGAACCAAACTCAACGAACTGATTTATGGCCTTTAATCAAGAATCAATTGATCAGACAACTCAAAAATCCTAGAAATCCAATTTCGACCGTCCACAAACTAGTTGGCCTAACTAGAGCCAATCTTCTCCAAATCTCACTCAAATCATGAAATTGTTTGAGGGAAAAGCTTCCTTGACACATGACACTCCTAAATATACTAATCCAAGTTGTAAAATAGCTGCAATCAATTGCAGTATGACTGCTACAATTTCAATCCACTGTTGGACTGAAACTTCCTATTTTGTCTCAATTTGACCCCTCAAACTTTATCTTCTTTCAATTTCACCCTTCCACTAATTTAAATTTGGTCCCTGTACTTACTTGCCTTTACCATTTAGCCCTGCCTCTTTTATTTCTTTCAATTTGACCATCGACAATGTGGATTTGAATCCTAAACTTTTTGTTTTCTCAAATTAACCCCCCAGCCTTTATAATTTCCTCAATTACCCCTTCCAAAATTATAATTAAACCCCAACTCTTTTAATTTGTGCAATTAAGCCCTTAAACTTAAGACTTAGTCAAAAATTCCAAAAAGTTTTTAAAATTAGGGATATTACATCTAAATTAACAGATATTGTAATGAGATGAGCAACATTAAATTATAAACCAAAAGATGGATACCTTGGACTGGTAAGATTAATTTGAACCTTCAAAAGAAAGATTACCAAGAATATATATTATTCTACAATCTTTGTTTTTTAAAAGGTCTGCCATGCTTTCGTTAGGAAACAAATCTATCAATTTTGTTTGGTTAAATTTGATTGTATATTGTATAGACTAATTCTCTTGATAACACTGAAAAATTTCAGTCAATATCTCTTTAAATTGTGAATATGTTGTATTATAAAGAGCATATAAACTGATTGTTAAACTACCCTTATACTAGATGCTATTATTTACAGGTAATATCTCACCATCCATATGGAAATAACTGTATATGCCGGCCATAATTTGTAAACAAATATACGGATGCAAAATGTAAGCATATATCAATTATAGTAAAATAATAGATTTATGATTGTAAAAAAACAGATCATTGACTGTAAAATAACATATATATGAGTGTAAAATCATAGATACACAGGTGACTAAAATAACATATGCATAATTGCAAAAAGACAAATAGGTGAGTGTAAAATAACAGATGTATGATTGAAAAAAGACAAATGGGTAAATGTAAAATTATAGATGCATGAGTTTAGACTTTAGACTAAATAACAGATGCATGTATAAAAAAACAGATAGAAGACTATAAATTAACATATGTGTAAGTGCGAAAAGACAAATGGGTGACTATAAAATAAATATGTATGTATAAAATGATAGATAGGTGACTGTAAAATAATAAATGTATGATTGTAAAAAGACAGATTAGTGAGTATAAAGTAAGATGCAGTATATAATGATAGATGGGTGATTGAAAGAAGACAGATACATGATTGTAACATGATAGATGGGTGACTATAAAATAATAGATACATGATTGTAGAAAAACTAACAATTAGACGTTTGTACAAAAATAAATGGATGACTGTATAACAACACATGCATGGTTATAAAAAGATAGATGAGTGATGCAATATAACATATGCATAGTTGTATAAAGACAAATGGGGTGCACAAAATAATAGATGTATAATTGTAAAAAAACAAATGAGTAACTATGAAAATAATGAATGCAAGGTTGTAAAAAAATAGATGGCGATTGTAAAATAACATATGCATAATTGGACAAAGACTAATGGGTGACATAAAATAACAAATGCATGATTATAAGAAGATAGTGAGTGTAAAATAACATATACATGATTATAAGAAGATAGATGGCATTATTATTATTGCATAAATGTTGATTATAAAATATCTAATGAATGATTTTAAGTTACCAGGTGCATGCATGCCAATCCAACAGATGTGTAGCAACATATGTACTTCTATGTAAGTGGACTGAATGTTTTGTGTTGGCAATAGAGTAACAATGTAGAAGCACATATGAGAGTAGAACCACCAATAGGTTTGTTGTGCGATAATACCTTTGTCAAAGGAAGAATGTCGAGCTACCAATTTGGTTTAAAGAAAGAAAGAAGCAAGGAGCTTGGACTAGGAGTGTTGAGTAGGAGCAACATCGATAAGTGCCAGCTTGCAACAGAGAAGAAGCGAAGAAGGTTGAAGCAAAAGTAAGAACCAGAAGTTGGTCTCAAAGTGAGAAGAAATAAGCAGCGAATAAGAAGAAGGAAGATCACAAAGGAAGCTTGGATTGGGTGAGAGGGATGACTGTGGGGTAGGCAGGATTTTGTCTAAGGAGTGGGGGGCATTTTGGGTACTAAAAATTACCTTAAGTGAGTAATTTTTTCGTTTGTGTTTTTTTTTCTGAAATTATTTTTTTTGTGTCCTTTCTGAAATTATTTTTCCTTTTGGCCCTTAAGGTATTTTTTTTTATTTTTGAGATGACCGTTTTGTAATTTTCCCAATTATTTTTGCATTTACCTATAGCTATTAAAAATAATTATATTATTAATATAAAATGCCAACCATTACCAAATTGTTTTCTTTTTCAAAATATTATAATGTATAGTGGATATCAAGATACAAATAAAATAAAATAGGATAAAAAACTTCATATTCTCTAAACGTGTTTAAATCACAGTTAGTTTTATTTTTTAATTCAAACTAACTAAGGAATCTCTTAAAGTAGGACCGTCAACGGATCGAATTTGGATCAAATCAATATATTTGAATCTGAATCTAATTAACTATTACTATATTCAAATCCAATCCAAGATCTTATAAAATTTATATTTATTAAATTATATCTAAATCTGATGGACAATTCGAAATCCGATAAGAAAATCTGATCTAAAAAAAATAATTCTCTTTTACATTTAATTCTCTTAACTTTATTTTATCAATCATATTAATCCTTAAATTTTTGATTTTCTCAATTTAATCCATACAGTTTTGAATTTATTAATATCATATATATATAATTCTTAATTTAATTAAAAATATTATTAAAATTCGAATTCAAATTTTTAATATATTAAATTACTTAATTTCATATTTGAATTTGGATTATAATTATTTATAATAAGATCTAATCTATCGAATATTTTCATGAGATTCAAATCTTAAATTTTAAATCAAATTTAAATCAAATTAAAATTAAATTTCCTTCCATTTAACATTCGTCAAGAAGCTAATTCGATTAATTTGTATCTCTCTCTCTCTCTCTCTCTCTCTCTCTCTCTCTCTCTTTATATATTTAAATGCCAATACTCTTGAAAATTACACGTTTCGTCAACAGCAAAAGCCGCTATCCCTCCATTTCTCTCTCTCTTCTAATCCGCTACTTGCAAAGCACTAACCAGTCGAAAATTCCATGCTCATGTTGCTTTTCTTCACCTTCTTCACTCGCTCCCTCGCAGTATCTGTTCCGGTCTTCTATCTCCATAGAGGGCTCAGAAAAGTACAGCAACAAGTTCCTAACTCAATCACTAAACAATGTTCTCTCTCTAAACTCGTAGATAAATCCAAACACGCCGGTGAATCAAATTCAATTAAGTGTTAGAAAACTAACTAATAACTAACTAATAGTCTTCACGATGTATTAGACTTCTAAGCGGCAAATGGAAATAATCTCGAAGTTAGCCATCAAGTGCACTGCGTAGGATTATGTTAGATGGCTAATGGTTGCTAGACTGCTGACTAAGAGTTTTACGGCTAAACAAGAGTTCGACGACGAAGCCACTAGTTGTGCTATGTTTTTGTTTTGTATTTTTTATTCTTTTGTTTTCCATTTTTTATGTTTTCCATTTTGTGGTTGATGTTTTCTGTTTCTATTTTCTATCTTTTATGTTTTCTATTTGGAATGTTTTCTGTTTTATGTTTTCTATATTCTGCCTTTTGTTTTCTGCGTTTCTGTTTTATGTTTTTTGTGTTTCTATTTTACATTTTCTGTTTTTGGTTTATGTTTTATGTGTTCTATGTTTTAAATTTTAAGTTTTATGTTTTTTATTTTGTATTGTTACTTGTTTTATGTTTTTGTTTTCTGTCTCTTAACATATTTTATAACTTTTTGCAGAATGTCTTTAAATGTCTTCTTAAAAAAAAATGAAAAAGAAGAAATCTAATAACCCTTGATACTAGAACATAAATGCAGGAGGGCTCTCAATTACATGAGATGTTTTGTCTTTAAACAAACCGAGGAGAAGTATGTGAACGACCTTGTAAACTGACCAGTATACCAAGATTGTGTAGATTACTTTAAATTTATAAAAGATAAAGGAATTCCTATTCTGAATTCCTTAGATTCAAGAAACTCTATAAGTTCTGTTATTTGAAAAATGAAGCATATCCTAAACTTGTTAGACAATTCTGTGCATATTTAGAGATGAAACTTCAATCTTTTAAGATTGAAGCCCAGTCAATGGGGTTCACATTCTTGTAGATACTCAGTTATTTTGTGATCTTTTTCACATAGTTATTAGTGGCAGACAAATCACAACTCAAATCAATGTACACAATTATTTTCCTCAAGAATTCTATTTTGATGTTGCAATACAAGAAATATTAGGTTGAGATTTAAATGAGGATGATAAACTTAATACATCACAGTTCAAACTAATTCTTCTGTTCTTCACCTAATTTTAAATCAAGTAATTCTTGGAAAATCTGAGTCTAGAACTTACATAGGAGCACATGACATTGAACTCATTTGGTTGCTCCTCCATAAAAAGACTTTTGCTGTGTCACATCTAGTTTTTCACCACATGAAAGAAGCACTAAACAGGCATAGATCATCCCTTTCATATGCAATTTATCTTTTGTGCATATGTTTGCTCATTTTGGTGTGCCTACCCACAGATTCGAGCCCATTTTCCTTGAGCATTTCACATTTATTGATATCTAAAATACAAGGTTGATGGAGTAAAAAGAAACTATGAAAAATGGAGAACATAGATCATAACAAAAGCAAAAAATAAGGATGATGAAGAAAATGATAAGGAAGATGAGGGTAATCAGCAACACAATGAGAGTCCATAACTAGATGTTGCTCCACAACCATAGCTGTTGCCAAGTAATATTTTGGGAGATATTTAGAACCTTGACTCAGAATTCACAACTTTCACAATAAATTTTGAACAATTTCAAAATGGAATGTATGGAAAACTTGACAGCTTCGATTGACAAGTATAGGAATGTGTAATGGCCCTAATAAGTAAATTAGTAGAATTTCATTTTATTTCATGGACTTAGGGGGGTAAATGGAGAAATTTATTTAATTTGGGGCTTAATTCCAAAATTAGGAGGGTGCAAATGAACCAATTAAGGGATGGGAGGGGGTAAAGTGAGAAATTAGAGAACGGGGGCCAAATTCAAAAATTTTGGGGATGAAATTGAATGAAATAGAAGATGAGGGACTAGAATTGAAAGGCAATTAAGTCTGGGGGTCAGAACCAGATATCAATTAAGGCTAAATTGAAGAAAAAAAAATTTTACGACTGGACTGTGACAAGGGCAGAAGGTTGAGCCGGTCATTGACCACCCATTGAGGGTGCCGAATCCCGTCCAATTTGGTAGAAACAACTGGCCTAAGTCATAGGATTCTAGTCTTCAATGCTTATAAGGTTAAAAGCCCTAATTAATTGCATGAGTGAAGTGAAAAGTTGAGGAGAATTGCACCTGGTTTCTTCGAAAGTTTCAAGAGCCAAGTTGGATCATTTGCAAAAATTTGGAGATCTAAGCCACTCATTTCTTCGATTCGGCTTGGGAATCATCTCATTGGGGCCAGTTCTACATTTTCTAGCCCTTGATCAATCTAGGTAGGCCTTGAAATCAGTTAATTTTGGTATAAGGTGCGTCGGGTTATAGTTGCAAAACCCAGGTTAGGGACCTAGGTTTCCAGGCGAGGAAGACAGACCTAGGTGCATTGTGGGTCTATCCTGGGGTAGCTGGCCAGTCCAGCTCAGTTGAGATAAGAACGGTCGGTTGGAGGAGATACTCAGCTTCTTTAGGGGAGGTCAAGTCGATTCTGGCATCCAGGGGTTTGGTAGGTCTAACTTGAGCTAGTTGGGGTTATGGGAACATGTCGGGTCGTAGTGAACAGTTGAAACAACTACTTTTTGGGGTGTGGAGGCCGATTTAGTGCTTTGGGCGGCCAATTCAGGCCAAAACAATGACTATTGGAGTGAGCTTACCTCGGTTCTGTGACAGACAAGGCCAGTTCAATCTGGATTTGTATGATACATGGCTAGTTCAATCTAGTTCTATATGAGTTACAATGGCTCAGCCCGAGTTCATGGGAATCACAATCGATTCAGCCTAGTTTCCTGGGTACTTTGGCCAGTTCAATTGGGTTTCTTAGGTATTTTGACCAGTTCAGCTGAGATTTGGGGGAGTTAGGGCCAGTTTAGTCGGCTTGACAAGATTTATGATTAGTTCTATCTTATTTTGGGGTGCTCGAGGCCGATTTAGGCCAATTTACGAGTTTTGGAACACTAGTCCATTTGGGCTAAGGGTTTTCTTATGGAATAGGGTTGGTGATGGCTGGTCCCGGGTTAGGAGGCCAAGGGTGTTGCCTTGGGACACACGAGTGGGGATGTTTGGTGATCGAGTCGTCTTTGGGGTGGGTTTTGATTTTGGTTTTGATCTTTATATTTTGTGGTGATTATACATACGCCTAATGAGACACGCTTGGACCCGTGAGCCGTCACTTAGAGTTTCAAAATTCTGGTTTTGATGTGTGTGGTGAGTGATATTACTTTTCTCTGTGTGTGTTTTAAATTATGTCACTCCCTCATCTGACAAAATCTGGGTTATAATTCCTAAACTTTAAACTCAAGACATGTATTGGTTTTTATCTTCGTTGAACTCTATGGAATGGTTGGTACTAAAATAATTATGCATACATACTTATGTTCTATAAACTTGCATGTCGAGAGTATTCTGTCTTCTGACTTTGATGAACACAAGGGTGTTCCAGCACTATGTGCTTTCTATGATTCTAATGTTAACTCTGATATAGGATCCCTATATGAGATATAATATGTGATATGTGATTCTAGTGCCTCTGACATGCTATGGTTGTTGTGAGATGAGATCTGTGATATATTTTGTTACTCTGACATGTGTTCATCTTTGAATCTGTTTTGATAAATTATGTTTAATAATCGAGGCATAAGTGTGTTTGCTTTGTCCTTTACATGTCCCTACGTGATAGAATAGCATTATCATTCATTAGGTTCGTACTCATCCCTTTTTCCCCCATGTCTAGATTGTAGCTTGGATCAGGTATTAGTGCACTCCGAGTGAGCAAGTGCCAGTTTTGCTGCGCCAACTATGAGGCACGGGCATTTTGTGTACATTCCTTACTTATACTCTAGTCGCTCCATGTACTACTTAGATAGGATTTCGGGTTCTAATTCCAGTGGACTTATGTTTAACTTTCATGCCAAACTTAAATAGAATGGAATGGTTCCTTTTTGTATCAATTTTAAGTCTGAGGCTAACTAGGGTTGGTGGTCAGACTTAGGGCCAATCATGTGCCAAGTTGGAGCGTGATAGAATGGGAGCATGACAACATTGCATGGAGCATGACAATCAAGAATGCATTTGTTAAAACGCTCGCAAAGGTTGTTAAGAAGCATGTTGCATTTTGTATCCTTTTTAAAAAATGCTTTGCTCCATTGATGAGTATGTTTAGTTGATAACCATTGATAAGCACGTAGATCAAGCTCCTCCAAACTGGCCATCTTCAATTCTCGCTCTTCTGGGAATGTTGGCTTGCACGTGCCCATAAAGCATCTTTCAAAGTTTTACCCTTTTGCATCTTGGAGAAATTTTCATATAAATACTGCACACATTATCTATGCTCTAATTCAGGGACCAATCCTTCTAGTAAATATTTCAGCATCTAACCAAAGAACGAAAATGAATTTCAACATAAACAACTTAAAGTAAAATTCAGCATATACCTTATGTTTGTCTAACATCAAATAATAAGCAGGAGGATTCTCTATTCCTAAATCAATCTTCAAGATTAATGAATCATTCCCAAGAATTCCTTATCTCTGAGTCTACCACTACATATGTAAATTAATAAATACAATCATTTGCATCGGTGCCTACTGTTGTTAACAAAACTCTGCCATATAATTTTCGAAAATGTAGCATCCAAACTTATAATCCTTCTACAACCAAACAACATCCCTCTCTTGCATGTAGCCAAGCACAAGCACAAGCAAAATCTATAAAACACTCCATTGTCACAGTCTAGATTAAGAGTGTTGCCAGAATTTTGTCTAACTACTTCACAATAATAGGATTTCAATTTTGTATATTGCTCTTCATGAGATCCCATAATTTTTTTTATGATGCGATTGCCTTAGTTCTAAAAGCTTTAAACCTTGAAATTCTTACTGAATACTAATGGCATAATTCATCAATCAGTGCTTGCAAACGTCAGTTTGGTGTGGCCTAGAATTCTTCGAAGTACTTGTTAGTTAACCACTTGTTGGTGAGATTCCTATTCATATTTCCCTTATCACAATCATGTAAAGGCACAACTTTTCACCAAAAAACTCTGGTCCACAGCCTTTACAACTATCGTACAACCTCCATTTACAACTATCTTTGCATACTACAATCACTCTGAGTTTGTGATTAGTAGTAAATTTAATGTTGTATTTATTCTTGATAGCATACTCTTTTGCATTCTTGAACTCTTCACTGTTACCAAATTTCTAGTTAATATGAATTATGGGTCATGCAAATTAATTTTGCTATAGAACTTAGGTAATCTTAGTAGAATATCGGTTTTCCTTTCAATGTTTGATCCATGTAAACTCTGCAACTCGTGAAACTCATCATATTAAAGTTCCAATACCTCTAAACTGTGACTTTCAACAATGGCTTGACCTCCTATAAAAGTATTTCTTTAAACCCTGATTCTAGCATGTTCTTTGCTTTTCTGAAACTATTAATTCGAGTAATCACTCTCAACAAAATCACAGCTACTTCAGCTTCTATAGCAGTCGGGTGCCATCCGAAATATCAAATGTAGTTTGACAAACCTTCAATACCCAGGTCAACAACATGTACTTACCTTCCTCACCATCATAACCAACACAGACATTTTTTTTTTAATCTGCCCCTTTCTTCTTCTTTATCTGTAACCACAAGTTATATTGTTGACATTAATTAGCCGTGACAAATATTGGTGGTCCCTGCAAACAAAATGACTTTTATATGCACTAGTAGATAATTAGCCAAGGACAAAATTAGATAATTAGCTCCAATAACTAGCCAAGAGAAATTAGACAAATATATGATGATGGAGATCCAACAGTTGGTCTTTTAAGATAGGTTTTGAGAAATCCGGTTTCTAAATCACCATTTCTCAAATTACTTTTGATCCCTTTTTTATATAAACCCACTTTCAGTTCCATCGTTTTTTAATCCATTTACGCAGACCAAATTCACTTTCTCCCCCACTCAATTTAAAAAATGTCATTTATTCTATTTTTTTCCCTTTTTCAATTTTGCAAATTGGCCAGCTAGCTAGATTGGCCTTGCCCTTGGATAAACCTTTTCAGTATCAAATTCTAGTAGCATCTGCACTGGCCCAACTGCTTTGAAACCCAATATTAAGAGGCCCATGCGAAGATTTTTTTTTTTTTTTTTTTTTTTGGTATATTAGAAGTCTAAATTAGTTAAAGACTTGAGTTAAAAAAAGAGGAAGGGGAGGAGGTTATGACATGAATCTCCTGAGTGTTACATATTTGTTTAACATTCATAGGCAGAATTTTTGGCTCAACTCGGTCCAAAGTTGTCTAAATTATTTTGGCCAATGTTTCTCAATCCCATAGTCACGGGCTCTAAACATTGCTAATTATAATACTTATTTATGGAATTTTCAAGAATTACTAGTCTATCTCTCCCCAAGCATGACAAATTAAAGAAAAAACAACTGGCTCATACTTAACCACACTTAGTTGATAAATATAGAACCTGACGGGTGTTTAGGTAATGCCACCACCGCTGGGAGGCCAATTACTTCCAGTAAAGCTCCTCATGCAGCACTGGCACATCGTGACCAACACCCTCCCATTTAGGGATTTACATATCAAAATAGTTCAATACAAGCTCAACCAATTATTTAAATTATTATATTACACATGCATGTTGAACATTTTGAAATATCAAAGATAAATAAAATGGATGGCTTTGTTAAAGCGTCAACAGTTGTCTCCAAAGCTACTACTAGTGTAGGTAGACGGGTAACTACTGAACAGCAAAGTCTGGAGGCACTTGTAAAAGAGTTCAATATTCAAATTTATTGCAAGGAAAAGTGATACTAGACATTTATACAAGCAACCCAAGGCTTGACCTTAAGTGACATAAAAATTGTGTAGGTTCGTCTCCCCACCCACCCCTCCTTTCCCTTCCCCTAACCTAGGCTTAGGCCTCCAATGTAACCAAAAGAATTAATAAACAAAAGATTTATATTGAGGGTAAATGTTATTGTTCTCTTTGTGAAACTTATTACTGCAAAATAACCACAAAACTAATATTGCTAAAAAATTAGAAGTGCAAAATTCAGACTATTCCAACTTAGAAGTTCAAAGAAATACCCGCGTGAAGGTAGAGTAGTGTGAACATAATTTACACCTTAGAACTACATATACTGGAATTTGGAACATTTGGAAGAAACTTTACGACTTTAGAACATGAAGTCAAAATATTGTTGATAATGAAATGTCAACTCAAATGTTAAGCACATATCGGCATATGCACATGCGCCTTGTAAAATATCTAATTTGCCCTCATTGATATTGAATATTTTCACCTGATGAGGAAAAATAAATTAATAAAGAAAAAGCAATATACATAAGTTAAAGATGAGGATTCAAGGTAGATCCGTGAGAGAGAGAAACGCGCACAGAAGTTGAGATGAGAAGTAAGTGTACGCTTAAAGGAAATCATTCATGCCTACAGTCACAGCAAACAATATCCACAAAATGCAAAAGACATGCCACTAGCTCGCCAACTAACTATTAATGACCACCTTCTGCCAAAAAATGAAATATACAAGTAACGAAACAGAAGAAAATCTGGTAAGTTAGCTGGCTTGCTGCCCGCAACTATTTTTCCTCACAAGCCACAAAAATAAAGTCCTGCCCTGTCTTTCACTATTTTCCTCACAAACAGAAAATAAAGTCAGTTTCTGAAATTTTTGGAGTTTGGTCTCAAGTTTTTTGAAAATTTTATACCTTTTTTTTATGACATAAAAAATTGATTTTTATAGATTTTAACTTGTATAAGAAATGTTGACTTATATGGAAAAGTTTCAATACCAAACCTCTGAACAATTAGAAGCCAACTTCTCAGTTTGGATACCAAATACCCGAAATGGAATTAATTAGCTTTTTTCAGTAAAACCATACATCCCAAAGTTACATTAAATAAATATTAATTAAAAAAAAAACTTAGCTTTTCTTCAACCAGACAGAAGATGTTCGTTGGCCCTGCAACAGTGATATATTAAGTCATACGATTTTCTGTTGCCTTCCATCTTGTGATATTACATTTCAGCCGTTGTATTTGAGTTTGTGACAATGGCAGAAAAATTGAATCCAAATAACTTGCTACTGAATAACGTTTTCAATATTCTTGATCTAGAAATAAATATACATGGTCATAGAAGCTCGAGTGCAACTTCTGGTTTCGGGTATCCACTAACTATATAATGCAAACTACACAGATGTGATACAATGCAATGCAATTGTTAACTCAATTGTTCAAAACCCCAGATGCATTGTCGGTATACTAAATTGCTTCTGTACAAATCTACAGGAAAACCATATGACCAAAAAGATTTTAGGAGCAATTTTCAATACCAGAGCAGACTTTGATATATCAAGTTTTCATCTAAACTGGTGATGTTAATAATTCTAGAACATTGACTGTTATCATTAACTGCTCACACTATCCTAGTGGCGAAGATCCGGTAATTCCTGCTTCCCCAAGCATCGCTTTTGTTAATATAATATGACTTTAAGCAGCACTCCACCCATGGAGGATTTCTATTGTCATCATTTTCATTAATTCCTAGCAGAATGTTTCGTTTCCTGGTCAATACATCAACAGCTGGATATCCACCAAAAAGCTCTTCCTATTATTACAAAAATGACATCAATCAGGGATCCTAAATCATAATATGTCATAATTAATTGAGCACAGAACAAGGACATTCCAAAGCCAACATAAACAACCATATATCAATAGACAACAATATAACCAAGTATTTTATAGGACAACAATTAACCCTTTGATGCTTTTTTTTTCTTTTTTCTTTTTCACAATTTGTACAAATCCATGTTGCCATGTCATTCTCCAGAAGTCTACTTTTCTACATTAGTAATAGCATGTATGGCAAGACTCCTATTCTGTTAGCCAGTAGCTCCCTCTAACATTCACATCTATGTTTTCCATTATACTCTAGAATTTCATCCACAGCTTTGGTATTTTCAAAAGTACAATAAGTTGCCCCCTTTTTTGGGTTTTCCAAGATGAGGTCATCAAATTTTGTCCAGATATCTCGCATTAACTTTCAAGCATGCAGCTCAAAAATATTCCAATACACAATGAATTTCAATTCATATTGACAAGGGACTTCCTAAAATCTGATCATTCAATTGTTTAGATGCTTGTGCATTAGTTAAAATTATTTTATGAAATGCAACAAAACAATTTTCATTCACATAAATTTCAAATTTTTAAGGATGCTTTTTGTCATTCCTTGCAGTCCATTATCATACTTCTCTGAGTTTTCCTTGTTATATTTCCAAATCTCAAACCATAATATTACTCTATTATTATTTCTCTTCGTTTACCTCCAAAGTCATTTTTTGTCTTTGCTTATCCCCAAGTTCAAATTAGCAATGCAAGGAAATTTTTTATGCATTTAATTGGCAATTGCCCTTTTTATAATAAATTGGCTATCCATTAAATTTCCATGATTAATCAAGGCAGTAACATGTCTCTGCACTTAATCTGTTCTCTATGCCATCTGTTTTTGCTTAAGTCATAGAACTTAGATGTTCAACACTACTATAAGCTAAATTAACAAAGGAAACATAAAAAAGAAAATGCTGACTAAACTGTTAATAGTGAAAACCTTATTTACAATCTTCACCAAGCTGTGAGAGTTATTTCCTTTCATATTTTCCTCCAAATTTGTTGCTGCAGTAGCCATTTTGTATTTTTTAAAAATTTTTTATTACTTCAATGTATTTTACTTATTTTTCAAAAATACACACAACGAACAAGCAGAGAAGTACAAAAATTAAATATTATATACATACTTGCGCAATCCAATCTAAGAAATAATTTATATCCAGACCATGAGGCTCCCCACTTTGTGAGGGTTGGTAGAGAGTTTTCAAATATAAACGCCTTAAATGCTATTAAAATTTGGTTTTTTAAAAATAGATGTAAATCGTGTATCTTTGCTCAGTTCTTTTCCAATTTTGGTCATATCTGACGTCCTAAATAGCTAGGAACAACCCTACATAATGAAGAACTCTGTTGTTTATTTGGTACACAAGTAGACTGCACATAAATAGGTAAGATAAATCAAACTAGGTCTAATTAATTCATGGAATCAAGATAATGTAATTTTATGTGTCAGTGATGATTATTATTCTTCTTTACAATTTCTATGAATTTTATAAAGCAGCCATTGTCTTCTTAAAATGTGTTTTATGTTAGCTGGAATCAACTGCAGATGTGCTTTTTATAGAACAAGATATCCTTGTTGAAAAAAGCACCATCCTCTGAGATTCCTAATAACATTTTGAATGCCACAGATAAAAGAAAAAATAGCCTCTAAGGATGGCCGCTTGACAACTGTAGAAAGAAACAATATGCTTCAAGAAAACACAAGGGAATCTCAAACCATAAGGTGCTCCTGACCCAAAGATGTCAGATGCAGTCCTTACCCTCCCTCTCCCAAATGCTGCAGGGGCGAGATCCTCTTACAATGGACTGCCCTAGTTAATGTTAAACCCACAACAGAAACACCTGTTCATCAGCTGGTGACTACTTTGTGAAATGCTTCTCTTTGCAGGTCCATATTTTGCAAGAGATGTATTTGTTTTGTTGACTTGAAAATTCTTAATGTAATTGTAGAGTAAGTGTTCTTACCCATCTTCGGCATAAATAAAAGCATGAATTCGTGCAGTTGGATCCTCTAGTGTCAGCCTTATCCTATATGTCCCAAGGGAGATCGGAAGTCCTCAGCTCGCCATGGAAATGCCGCAATTACCCTAACCACACACCTGAATTTAGCTGTAACCTGCAAAGTATAAATTCACTCAGCTAAAAGTGACATGATTGCATCAGTTCCAGCTAAAAGGCATTTATCTGAGTCACAAAATTGAAGTTCAAGAAAGTAAGAGTGTTAGTCCAACACCCAAGAGAAGTTTTCCTCCCATTTTTTCTTCTTTTGAAAGTCAACAGTGGAAAACATATGGTTCAAATAAAACCATCCAATGTAACTTAGTTTCACAATATATATATATATATATATATATATACATATATCTTGACAAGCAACATGTAACATTGATATTCCACTCCAATAGGAAAAGTTGTAAGATTTGTGAGATTTAACTTGTTTCCTTTCCTGATATTTCCTTTCTTATTACGTCCTTTAGGATATTTACCACCCTGCCGTATAAAAAACCATGGGTCTTGAATTTAACATAGAGAATTTAATAGATAGTTTCTTCAATTCTCAATCAATATGATACAAGAGCATTTGCACTCCTGATCATCCTCACCATGATGATTATATTGATCATTATCCAGCAAAAGGAAAAGAAGATTAAAATATCATACAGTTCAATCCCCCCAAATCTGAAACCCTCGGTGATCTCTGCTGAATCTATCTTGTATACTTTCTTCTCATATTTACCCTTCTAAAACCCTAGTTTATACCACCCAAACAAAAAAAGCACGCTACAGTGCTTGAATAGTGCTGCTGTAGTGATTTGTGAGTAGCACCATTTCTGAATAGCGCTACAGTATTTTTTGAATAGTATTGTGAACATACAGGTACAGTGCTCAAGAACAGTGTCATAAATCGTAACAGTTCATCCCTCACAAGTGCAGAACAAAGACCCCTCACAAGTGCAGAACAAAGACCACCTTGTCAACAGTAGTAAAATGGTTTCCATGAACACTGATGTGAATAATAGCGGATCATTTCTGCATTATTTCGTGAATGGTGGTGGATAGTTTTCCCACATTATTATGGACAGTCTGCTATCAGAGTGGTAAACTGTGATGTCTTAGCAATTGTTAATAGTTTCCTACAGTCTTGTCTTGGCAGTCCCTAAGAGTTGTCTCAATGACAAGTTCTTGGACTTAGCACAATTTAGCTCACTGGTATGGCTTCGATTATAAGCCATCAAAAAACTCAGTTTTTGAGCTCAAGTTTGTATTTATGTCTGAGTTCACCGCATCATGTTCAAGTTCAAGTTTGTGTCCAAATTATCAGAGTCAAGTCTTCATAATCATGAAGTTTGTGGTCATGTCTAGGTTCAGAGCATTATGCTCAAGTTTGCATACATATTCAATCTTTTCAAGTCCATCACCGTGAAGTTGCATATCTTTCATGCTTGAATTTGTGTTCTAGATCATGTCTGTCCAAACTCAAGTTGTATTCATCTTCCCAACCTGAGTTTGATAGCGCAGATGTTAGAGAATAAATATTTATATAGTAATAGGAAAATTGCAAGGTTTGTAAGATTTAATTTATTTCCTTTCTTATTATGTCCTTTCTATCTTGTGTGAGGCCGATAATATAGGCTCCTTTGTCCTGAGTTTAATATAAAGAATATGATAGGTAGTTTCTTCTGTTCTTAACTAACAAACATGCTCCAATAGGAAACAAACTTATGCATCAAAGATGCTAGAGTTTTGGGGCAAAAAAAGATTCAACCAAGATTATTTAAAAACATAATGGACTACAAGAAAAACATTTTTAGCGGACAAATTTATGAACCTCCAACGCACCCATGCATTCATCTTAAAAGCAATATCTTTCGCACTGGAATAAAACTGCTAGAAACCAAGAACGAGGAAGATTAGCAAGGAACACGAAGAGATGAGGGAAAAAAATAAAAATAAAGCGAAAATTTGTATAGTAACTATTTGGAACATAAAGATACCCATAACAGCATAACCATCTCTAATAGATAGTGCAGTTCAATTTGTAGAAGAATCATAGCAGTAGGTAAAATCATAAAAAGTATAATCAGCATAGAGGAAGCTTTTTTACAAAGAGTGAAGGCAGAAGTCAAGAAGAAAAATACTTCTAACTCCATTGGAAGGAGAGTTGACTACTAGTGCTAATGTCACTTACACCATAATCTATAAATAAGAAAAGTAAACTAATAGAAGAAACCAGAATGGTATAATCAAAGAATGATGTGCATGAAAATGCTCAGATCAAGCAAAGGTAAAAATTCCCCCCTTCCCCCAATTTTTCTCACTTTTTCTTCACTTTTTTCTAATGCTGCAAGTGATATTTAAGCCTTCATACTGTACCATCATGTAACGGCATACATCTACGCAACTGCAATCCTTTTAGAGGGGATAGAGAGGGGGGGGGGGGGAGGGGGGGGAAGCAGCAGGGAAAAAATAAATAAATAAATGCAGTAGATATATGATACCTCTGGATAGGTGAGAACATCCATTAGTGTAACAAAAGGCACATCCTCATAATCAGTCTCTGAGAAAAGCACAAGATGTTAACATCAGCATACAAACAATTCAAGAAAATTACACAAGTTCAAATCACAAAAACTGACAGCACAGAAAACCAAATAAAAAATCGAAAAGACCGATTCATCCATCAACAAACAATCGTTTTAAAACCTGTAACACGAGAATGCCAAGGAAAGCTTATCAAAGGCATCCGAGCCCATTTTGACGCAAGCCGCTCATCATAATACCTGAATCACTCAGATAAATAAAAAAATATTGCACATATTTTGTGTGTGCACGTGTGTTTGTAATTACTCCATGCAAAATGCATATTTATGCCTTCAACGAAAGCAGCAGTAACCTTTGGGATTGTAATATGATCGGGTCATCATTGTGAAAATAGCGAAGCTTAGTCGAAGGCAGTAGCAGGCCACGCCACAGTCCAGCATGACGTTCACAAATTACATTGACAAACTTCACCCATCTACCACTTTTTAAGTGAATGCCAAGCTTCTCGCATCCTTGATCACCAATCACCCTTAACACAGTTCCAACAGTAGGAAATGTACATAAAATATCTCTTGATAAGGCAAATGGTTCCAACAGTAGAGGAAGCGAATTTTGCATTTCATCTTCTAGCCTGTAGTTCATAAATAGCAATTTTATGGCATTTGCCTGCCTCAATAGTTTATCCAGTTGGTATAAATATAATTAATCCTGAACATTAAAGTGCACAGCTCAAAATTGAATGTAAAAACCAAATATATAAACAGCACACAAATATTACACAATATGGGAATCACAAACTTCCCTCAACTACCACAAAAAACTTGGTTGTACAAACTGCAACCCAGTGATCTACTATAAAAATAAGTATAAAATAAAGTAAAACAGAAGTATGTAAATTCAAGACATGAAATCTCACAAAATTCATGAGCTCTAAAGGACTGAAACTGCATTTTAACTCTATCATGCTTAATTCATTTTATACCATATAGGGAGAAGGTTTTATTGTGTTACGCTGAGTTCAGTTGAGCATTACTACATTGTCATGTTTAATCTGCCGAACTAAAAGAATTTTTCTTTTGAGTTTAAATTATTGTCTGATACGCCATGTTTAGAAATCCATGAAAATAATTTAGTTCCAACAAGCAACAAGAGATAGGCAGAGACGGAGAGAGACATAGAGAGAATATCTGGTCACTGGTACAGGTTAGACCCAAAATCCAGTAGGCTTTCACATATTTCCAAGGGAAGTTGGTAAGTCCCAGCTCTGAAAAATTGAAACCAATTTTATCTCAGGTAAGTTCCAGGTTTTAGCAATTTATCAACTCTGCCATAGCATGTGGACATCCTGCACACCTTAGGAAATACAAAATTCTAAAGAAAAATATCAAATAAATACATTTATTTCAAAAAAAAAATACTAATAAATCTAAAACATAAGTTTCCCTAATTTTCATGCTGCATCAATTTTGAAACACAAGTGTTCCACGTTCCTGATCATGATTTTTTAAATTATTCACTAGGATCGTAGTGATTGCTAGTGAAAACTGATCCATGCATCTCTTTAGGATATCTCATCCAGCTCTTGCTCATATGACCCTCTGCCAAGGCATACTTCCACCCCATCCATATACTGTCAAACCTAGCAAACCAAGCATCAGTTTTATTTTCAACCATCATTAGCTTCAGTAAATCTCAATAGCATTGAGAATCTGAGAATTCTGAAGGCACAAAAGAAGCAAGAACCTAAAGTTGACGAAGCCTGAAGGTGCATGACAAGCACATTCCTAAAGTTGAGGATGCTGAAGCAAAAGTTGGGGAAGAAGCTGAAATTGTGAACTTAACAAACATATTCAACACTTTAAGAAACATTCCCACCATTGAGTTTGTCATTCCAAATAAATTCATTGAGGCAGCCAGAAAGGAGGACTTCTAGTTGTCCCCTTTTTGTTTGTAGATGATCCTTATGAGAAGATGCAAATCCAAGATTTTAAGTTCATCACATTCCAACACCTTAATATTTGAAAATTAGTTTTGTTCAATGCAGGAAATAATGATGCAGAACATTGAGTGAAGACAAGGGCCATTTTTGGAATTTCACTGGATAATTTTTTTTAGGGTTTTCTGTGATTGACTTGATTTGGAACATTATTTGCTTTTGAATTTTTTATTTCTCAGGAAATGTAATAAGATTTCTATTAGAAAATAAACTTAGAAAGCATGATTTTTTCTCATACTCCACGACTCCAAAACTCGGATTATCATTGTTTAGGAAGTAACAACATTTTAGGAATTATTTCTCAAATCTAGGATTAATTTTAGGATTTGAGATCTCTTAATATTCTATTGGGTTTAGTATTTGAGTTTTATATACGTGAAAGGTATTAAACAAGATTAAAGTTTTTGGAGAAAAATTTATATCTCCTCTGATTGATCATCTCATCTATTTATAATGAATGTATAGTTACAAATACATTGAACCTAGAAACTTGTAATATCTTTTCCTCATATATAATATAATTTCCTCACATAACTCTTAACACTCCCCCTAAAGCTAGAGTATACATATCATATGATCCAAACTTGTTACAAAAATATTTCACTCTAACCTCATTTAGTGCTTTGGTAAATAAGTTAACTAGTTGATCACTAGACCAAACATGAGCAGTGCTAACAATCTTCTACAATGCTTTTGCTTGTACAAAATGGCAATTCACTTCAATATATTTTGTTCTCTTGTGAAATATTGGATTGTTTGCTATATGAACTATAGCTTGATTGTCACATACTAACTACACTAGTTTTGTATGAATAAACCAAGCTCTTCTAAAATATGTTCAACCAAATCAGTTCACATGTAATGCATGCCATGGCCTTGTGTTCAGTTTTAGCACTTGATCTTGACATTACACTCTACTTTTACTCTTTCAAGAGATTAGATTTCGACCACGAAAATACAGTATCTCAAGTTAAACCTTCTGTCAATTATAGACCAAGCATAGTCTGCATCAATATATCCCACAATATTGAGATGACCACAATTTTTATACAATAATCCTATGTTAGGAAATTTTTTCAAATATTTTAAAATTCTCATGACTGCATTTCAATAACTAGTTCAAGGAGAATTGAGAAATTGACTAACTATACTTACTACAAATAAAATGCCACAATGAGTAACAGTAAGATAGTTTAGTTTGCCAACTAATCTCCTATACTATCCTTCAATAAATCTCCTCAGTCTTTAGAAAGTTTGACATTAGTATCTATAGGAGAACTAACAGGTTTGGCTCCTAGCATAATAGTATTTAATAACAAATCAAACTATATATTTTCATTGAGATAGAACAATGCTAAGATGTGATCTTACAACTTCAATTTGTAGAAAGTATTTCAAAGGGCCGAGATTTTTTGTCTAAAATTGAGATTGTAAAAATTCCTTTAATTGTTCGATTCACGTGCTATCATCTCTAATAATTACAATATCATAAACATATACAACAAGAAGAATGATACCACTGGATATATGTAAGTGAAAAACAAAATGATCCACGGAACATTATTTCATGCCAAATGAAGTTATGACCTTTGTGAATCTACAGAACCAGGCACAAGGAGATCGCTTCAATCCATACAAAGACTTCTTGATGCGACATACTAACCCAGACTCTCCTTAAGTAAAATACCCAAGAGGTTGCTCCATATATACTTCTTCAATGAGGTCACCGTGAAGAAAAGCATTTTTGATATCTAGTTGGTGTAAAGACCAAGATAGAGACGCTGCCAAGAAATAAGTAAACGAACAAATGATATCTTGACAACCAGAGAGAAAGTATCCAAATAGTCCAACCCATAGACTTATGTATAATCTTTAGCCACAAGACGAGCTTTGAGCATTCAAAGGAACCATTGGGAAGAACTTTAACTACCAAACCCATTTGCAACTCACAAAATTTTTATTAAAAGGAAAAGGAACCAATTCCCAAGTACCATTTTGGTGTAAGGCACAAATCTCTTTATACATTGCTTTCTTCCAACAAGGATGCAAAAGGGCTCTATTGAGATTGTTAGATAGAGATATAGAATCGTTAATGGAGATGAAGGCAGCAAAGGATGGAGACAAAGAAGCATAAGATACGAAGTTAGAAAGAGGATACTTGGTACATGTACGTTTACCTTTTCTAAGAGCAATTGGGAGATCCTACTCTTAGATGGATGGAAATGATGGATCTAAAGATGGAGAAGAAGATTATGGAGGACATGAATCAAGATGGCACTAAACTTTAGTGTTTTTGCCGAACACCTATAAGTCAAGATGAGATAAACACTCTAATACAAGTGACTCGGGTGTATGTGAAAAGGGTAGTGATATGGGAGTGTAATGGCGTTTTCGAGATCAAAATAGGGATAGGAATTGGAAAAAAAATGGAGTGGATTCAAAAAGATAGCATCCGCACTGATAAAAGACTTATGAGATTTTGGGCCAAAATACCTATATCTCTTTTGAGACCGAGAATTTTCTAAGAAAACACACTTGACAAAATGTGGACTGAACTTGTCAATACCAGGACTCAATTCATGAACAAAACAGACTAAACCAAATAAATGAGAGAAGAAGTTTGAACAAGGATTCATGAGAAAAAGTATAGGAAAAGAAGATTTATTTTCCAACACAGATGAGGGCATGCCATTAATTAACAAGCAATGAAAATAACATCATTTCAAAGGTAGTAGGAACATTAATTTGAAACATCACTATATAAGCAATGTCTAACAAATGCCTATTTTTCCTCTCAGTAACCCCATTTTGTTGAAACGTATAAGGACAAGAGAATTGACGAATGATGCCATAATTGCTCATAAATGTATCGGAGTGAAAAAAAATATTCCTAGCATTGTCACTTCTAAGGACACGCATAGAGATGCCAAATTGATTCCTTATTTTAGCATTAAAAAAAAAAAAAAGAATGATATAATTCAGAATGATCTTTTATTAAATAAAGCCAAGTGCTTCGAGAAAAATCATTTACAATAATAACAAAATAACAAAAGCCCAATTTAGGCACTTCTCGACAAAGACTCCAAACATCAAAGTGAATAATATCAAAAAGACGCAAAGCGCATTTATTTCTCTAAAAGGAAAAGGGCCATGGTAATGCTTAACTAACTGATATAACTCACGTTCTAAGTATTGGACATGATATGACTCAAACTAGGAACTAATTTCTTCAATTTATCAAGAGAAAGATGTCCAAACCGACATTGAA